>WNWK01010809.1:29160-68168 GCA_009830355.1 Cherax destructor | reverse complement strand
GGTGAAAAATCTGTTCCACAAGGCACAGTACTGCTCAAATTCTTTTCCCCCCATCCCATTTTGACATAAAAGATGAACCAAATCCTTGTCTTCCTTTGGTGAACCCATTACAATGGAGAATACGAAGACACCACAAGACTCAAGGGACATCAACCAAACTTTGGGATAAAAAAAGAAGTTAACGAGGAGAAATTTAAAAATCTAGATATGGAAACTTGAAAATTTTAATGTATCAGGGTATATGAAAAATTTAACTTAAATGGGGAAAAAAAAATGTAAACCGGGAGGATAATTCGGGGGGTCCCCCTTTAAAAAACCAAACAAGACAAATTTTAGGAAAAGATAGGTGGATAAGAGAACCCCCAAAACAACCAACCCCCTGATGATTCTCTTTCTTGGCTAATTGGGGGATTTTGGCCCCCTTAATGGAGATTTACAGACCGGGGCGTACAAGAACTTTTTGGCACACATTGATAAGGCACCTAAATTCAAGGGTTGAAAGTCCTTGATCTGTTTCCCTGGAACGGGCGGGGGGAACATGAAATATACCAAGGCTGGGGGGTTGGTACCATACCCAAGAAAATCGCCCCCTTAAAGCAAAAGACCCAAATGAATTTCCCCGATAAAAAGGGGGGGCCCAAAAAAATTGGGGAAAACAGTAAGATTGGGGCCCAAGACCCCCAAGCCCCCCTACAAAGGGGGTTGGGGAAAACCTCTGGCGTTTCCCAAAAGGGACTGGAAGGGACCAAATTTACCAAACGGGTTTTTTCGGCAGTTTGTGGAGGCCAGCAGTAACAGCCTTTGATCAGACCTTGATCCCCTGAGCCGGTCTCAGCCGGCCGGGGGGCGTTCCCCCAAACCCTCTCATAAAATCATTTGGGTTTTGTGGTTTACTGGAAAAAACCGGTCAACAACCAAAAGTTCCGAACCGGTAGCAATTTCAACTAATTTTTTTGGCAATGATAATAAATCAGTTAAAAATTTTTTTTACCATTTTTTATATGTACAACAGGTTGCAAAGGCTTAGTGTTTTTTACCCACTACAGTCTCCCCACCTTCAATTGTTCCAGCAGTCATAAGAGGGTTTTCGTGACTTAAAAAGGGTTTTGCTCGGATTCGAGGGGGATAACCAAACTCTGCTTTTTGTGAAGGAAGCCGTGCAGAGGGGTTCCACTGCATCGGGGAGACTTTTTAATATTGGAGTCTGGGATGAACAATGTTCAACATCCCCTTCATTGAAGAAACAAAATTTTTACCACCACTACACAAAAACTGGGATTGAAAAACTTTGAAAAGCTAGGAAAATCCCCCCGGGGAAATTTTAAAAAAAAATTCCCTCACTGATCCCCCTAAGAAAAAAATTTCCCCAATTTGATTGGCTTTTAAAAGATGATTTGAATGACCTTCAGGGGAGGGTGGGGAAGTTAAATTAAATGAAGGGATTTCTGGAAACAAAGGGGGAAGGAAACTATAAAAAATGGTGGAAAACCTCATCAAGGTTTAAAAAGAACATGGATGAAATTCATAAAATTCTTTTTGGATAATTTAGATTTTCCAAAACGGGGGAGGGACAACATTGAAAGTTTTCCCGATATTTAACCAAAAAAAAATGGAAGGGAAAGGGGGGGCACAAGAATCGAGATATTGTACATTAAGAGATGATTTTCCCCCATAAACATCAAACAAAAGGAAAAATAGGTAGGATTGGGTTTAAAAATACTACACATATTAATAATAAAATCAAATTTAATGCCTTTTTTAAACCTATACCAATATATTTTTTTCAAGGTGATATTTGAATTCAGGACAAAAAATATATAAAATTACCTAACTATTTAAAACACTTTTCAAAAAAGTTGGGACTGCTCACGGAATTTTGTTTTAATATCTTTATTATGCACCCCATACCCATCCTATGGGCGGTAGTCAAAAGATTACAGAGGTACATAATGGGTCCAGGTACTGGACCCCAAAGTTTTGATAGCTGAGCAAGTTAAAAAGGTAATGAACCCCAAGTAAATCTGGTCACAATCATGACAAGTTACTCATGGAGTCAAATGCAATGTTTGCAGTGTTCACAGAGACCCACATAAAGGATCATTTTGAAAACAAATATGGATCCCAGGTTATAGCCTATTCAGATGCGACAGACTGAACTGGCAACAAGAGGGGAAGGTTGACCTGTACGTCACAGAGTCGTTCATTTGCTCAGAATTACTAACACCTCAAATGATGTAGTTAAAGTTTTGGCGGAAAATATTGAAAACCAAACCTTGTCATTGTGGTTGCATAAAGCCTCAGATGCAACTTCCCAGTATTTCTGGGAGCAGCTTTGAAAATTGACCACTGTCTGGTCAATCTGCTACTTTTTTTATTTTTATTTAAAAAAAACATAAATCATACATAACACATACAGATTTAAAGTGCATTTTACAATACGGCTTAACAATAAATTTTAATGACAATAACATACTTATATATACAACGTTGAAAGAACTGAAGCTGATTCTCTGTCGGTTTGATCAAATATTTCATAATGTAAGGCCCCAAAATACCATACACTTAAAATAAAAGGAAACTCTAACTAAAATGAACCTACAACAACCCCGAAACATTTGTCCTACCGAACCATCTTATAAATTAATATAACGTAAATGGAATCATGGGACTCCATCCATATAATTTTTTTAATTTTATTTATAAAATTTATTGAAAAGGTATGTACAAACCAGCAATGAAATACTCCATGAATATTGTTATACGGGAAAAGGAGACAATGTATTACACAGTACACAAATTAGAAGTTGACAACCACAATAACCTTTACTTACAACAATCAAACACTACAACCAAGTAAATAACCTCTGGTCCGTTCATGTATTATAAACCTTTTAACCTTGACCTTGACATGACCCCCTCCCTCCCCTTCTGAAGTACGCCATCTTCCCCAAACATCGTACAAGAGATCGATCACCATGCCCAGCCCTTCTAGGGCAGGGTAGGTGCCAGGGCTGGAGCTTGCTACCATCTGCGGCTCGTAAGCCTGCCCTTCCCGTCAGCCTCTATGAGGCGGGAAGGTGGCAGACCAGAGGCCTAGCATCATCTCCTCCATGCCTTGTGCTGGTGTGGAATGGCTAGGCCTGTGGCCAGTTGGTCCCGCCGATGAGGGGTATCCCTCCCATGGAGACATAGGTCTCTGACACTCCCACGCCAGGGAGGCCGGAGCCGGGTCGCCATCTGGTAAAGACTCGGCCGGGAGAATTCCCGGTGAATCAACACCTCCTCCATCATACAACTGTACATATTAAAGCAAGCTCTTATTTTCTCATAACAACATATGTATACACTCTGAAAGGAATTACTCCTTACAATCATTATACGCATGACAGGAATTATAATGAACAATAAATCCATGCAAATAAACCTACCAATCAACACAATAAAATTTTGCTATCAATAAATTAAATACCACTTACCACAAGGCTAAATGCCAATCTCCACCCTTCTTGGTACTGATCCTACATCTAAATTAAATACCCACTAAACAAATTTTTGACCTATAGCTACACAGCGTACAAGTGCCACATTGTAATCATAAGTCTTAAGTCAACCTTTATACAATTTTGCGTATACATATACCTACAAAATTAAGCTCCATAACCACAATATTACAAACACAACTTAATCACGTTTCATCCTAGACATATTTACGCTCTTGGCGATAAACACTAGGCCTATGCTAAATTTAAACCACATGATTCATACCATTATGACTGCACAACATTATGCAGTATATCCTCAACTTAGGCCAGTCATATATGTATTACTTAATAAGGTACCTCCACCACACCTCACCAGCTGTAGGTAACTGTACCCTTGTATTTACAACATATAATAAAGCATCACATTTATTACTCAAAATTTGACATGACTGATAAAAATATTACAACAACAAGATCGTCTTAGCCTCATAACCAAATCTGCTCTCCAAAGAACATTATATGATCAAAATTCAATACATAGTAATATCACAACACCTAACACCTAACACCAACTTTATTTATCTCATTTGTAATTAACATAATTAATTTTGAATTATACTGACATAAGGTTAAGCCATCGACAAAAGCCTATAGCACTTGTCAAACAAACAGCAAATAGCCGAATGATTACCTTTGCTTATCCACGGCATCATCTTCTCACAGAAGAAAGCCACCTACACTCTTCCCCTTCTTTATCACCTTCCCTTCCCCCGTACTTCCATGCAACAATGCATCATTCTTGAAGACATTACACATACATTCCATGTCTCCGTCATTAGTAGATTCTGAAAAATGTCATCCGTCTCCCTTAAAATCGCTTCTCCCCCCACTGACATATTCATTCACTCACCACCAAATCATACCAGAATCACCCTGCTCACACTCCACTGCTACCCACACAAAATCTCACACGTATCCTTACCCTACTTCCCCCATCCGTATCCAGCCCTTTCATTCCAACATTACCTGTAACTCAACAACTTTTGCACCGTCATAGTACGATATGACTCCGGAAAATCCTTCACCCATGCCCTGCCATACGACTCCCTATTCCTACAACCCATGCGGTAAAAACGCACCGCCAGAGCCTTGATCCTAACATCACCCTGTATCTCCCTCATACTCCAAGAAATATGTATATAATCTGCCTCCAAATACATGATCGCTCTCCATACATTGCTACAACACCAACACTCCCAATATCTAAACTTAAAACCCTCAACGTTGATACACCCCCACCCCCACCCACCTAAGCACCCTACTGAACCATAACCTCACTTGACCTAGCTCCTCACAAAAATATATCACGTGGTAAGCTGTATCAAAACCCCCACACCACGCACATATCTCCTCCTCACTAACCCCATAGTAAACAAAACAGCCTTAGACGCCAAAACCCCATGTAGGAAACGATATCGTTTGCTGTTCCCGAGAAGGCAGCTTCAACCTAACCAAACCATAGGAATACCGCTCACCTAACACTGTCTCCATTCCCGCCCCCCATCCCCCACCCTAACTAGACGCCCTACATTTACCCGAGTAGGATCCCTAACTGCCAATAGATTCCGTAACATATCTTCACACCTCAGCAAGGCTCTCAAACTCCACCATCTGCGTACCTCTCTCATCACTTGACCCACCCGCCTACTCCATACCCCCACCTCTCCCAAGAACCTATGCTTCACATATATCCCTTGTAACATACACTCCAAAGGTATTAGACCCATTCCCCCTTCACGCACAGGCTTCAACACAACCTCCTTATTCAGCCAGTGCCTACCATAGCCCCATATATATTTAATTGCCTTCGTTTGTAACAATATCACATCCCTCTCAACCAGGGTATATACAGCTGCTATATGCCACTATTTGCTATAAATTAAAACGTTAACGACAATTACCCTCTGCAACATCGTGACATCCCCCGGTTTCCATCCACTCATTCTCCCCAATGCTGCCCTAACTACAGCCTCAGTGTTGATTTCTCTTGCACGTTGTGTGTTAATACAATACACCACTCCACAGACTTTCAACCTATCCACGACTGACCATCCATACCTAGACCCCAATGCCCCGCCTACCCACGATCCTACCTCCAACAACTTTGACTTTGCTCTATTTACCCCTAAACCATTCGCCCTACCAAACACTCTAATGATCTTACCTACATTACTCAGCCCCATCTCCGTACCCACTACAATAGTCGTATCATCAGCGTAACCTATGGTGCCCGTTTCGCTACCATAGTCCCTCACTCCCTCCCTGATGCCCTCCTGTATTAAGCTATAAAATGGGTCCTGCACGCATGCGAAAAGGATTTGCGATAAAAGACAACAATGTCACAAATCCCTTCCCATTCTCACCTCTTCCCTACCCTACCCATTAACCTGCACTCGCACACTCTTCTCTATACAAAGTTGCCACCCAACTAATTATTCCTTCACTGAACCCTTGCCTATCCATTACACGCAACAACATTCCTTTTCAACACTGTCATATGCCTTTTCCCAATCCACTCCTAATACTCCTCCTCCCCACCTATTCTCAATGAAGTCCCTAATCCTATAATGTCCCATTCTCATACTCCTGCCCGGTATACCACCTTGTCCCTCCCCTATGACATTACCCAGTACCTTTTTAATTCTATTTGCCAAAATGCACGCAAAGATCTTATAATCCGCATTTAAAGGGATATTGCTCGATAATCAGTTATAGATGATGCTTCTCCTCGCTTCGACACCAGTACCACTACTCCTATGTGCTGATCCCCCCCCCATGTTGCATACCTCTTTCATTTTATTAAACAGTTCAATCAGACAGTCTCTTAATGAATTCCAATTGCAAATGTAAAAATCACTTGGTATACCGTCTATACCAGGTGCCTTACCAACCTTCATCCCTTGAATCGCTGCCCACACCTCTTCCTCATTTATCACCTCATCCATTCCTTCTCTATCATCCTCACTTATCCTAGGAATTATGCTCTCCAAGACCGCCTGCCTCGCCCACTCATTCCCCTCTCTCTCCTTTAAGTACTGCCCGAACCACTTATCAGCATAAACACTCATACTCTCCGTTGAGCGGAGGACTTTCCCCTTTTCATAACCTCCAATCTCATCATTTACTCGCAACGACAAGATAGTCATGTCCTTCCTTCGCCTCTGGAATTTACGGAGAACCGTAATCATGGCTGGTTACCCCATAACACATCCTCTATCCCACCTCTTATCCTGATTGCATCAAACCTTTCATTTTGCACTTCTTTCAAACATTCCTTCAAGCCCACCATCTCATCCAGATGCCTTCCTGCTCCCCTTTCGTTGTAATATTTCAACTGGCCCTCCAAATAATGTTGCAATCCAAACCTATACTGTGTCTTCCTTCTCGCCTCCCTCCCATAATATTCCCGAATTCCCTGTTTCACCTGACTGTACCACCATTCAGTGATGTCCTCCACCCTCTTCCTATCCTGCCATTTTACATCCCACCATTCAAGCAAAACGTTCCCTACTATCATTACCTTGCAACAACCTCACATTCATCTTCCAATAGCTAGAAAAAGTTTTCACAACACCCTGCCATTTTAACTCAACAAGCACTCCCCTATGATCAGAAAAACCTACATCCACACTCTGTACTTTCACCACATTTATAACCTTGAATACGTATATCCTGTCCAAATGGGCCTCATAACCCCCTCCTCACAAATGTGTGCTCAACCTGCTAACCATCACCCTGCACCACATCCACCACTCCCATATCCTTAATACATCCGCAAACCCCAGTTCACATCCCGCACCCCTTGGCTCAACATCCTTTCTCCTTATCATGCAATTCCAATCACCACCAATGACAGTTATTAATGGTAAACCTCGCAGATGAAATACTAGCTCCTCACGAACAAATTCCTCTTTCGTTTTCCTACAATTTACTGCTGGCAGATAAACACCTAAAATGCAAACCTTGTTCTCACCCCAAAACCCTTCTACTCTTACCCTTCTACCCCACCCCTCTCCTCCTAGGTCAATAGACAGAAAGGGCTGGATTCTCGAACGCCTACAGCTACCCCACCCTTGAATTTTCGAGCTTCCAACATACATCTGAAACCCATTCAATCGTAATTCACACCCCGAGCGAAAATTATGCTCTTGTATAAAGCATAAATCAATGGTTAAACGCCTAAAAGTGACCTCTACCCATCTTTGCTTGACCTCAGACTTAAAGCCGTTTAGCATTCATAGTAAGACACCTGAAGGTTGCATAGGTGGCTTTCCTCTGTGCCTCTGCAGTTTCTGTACACTTGCCTTTACAACACCTACTTTTCCAACACTATCCCCGTTTCTATCACCAGCCATGTCAGCACACCTTTTACTCTCCTGTCCCACTTCCCTTCTCTTTACCCCCCTCCCTTGGCACCCTTTGCCACCTCAACCCAAGTCTTCTTAGACCTCTGAGCAGGCGTAAGGACATCTTCCCCTTCTGATCCACTCGGCCTCTTCTGAGAGCACTCAGACGCCTCCATATCCTTATCTCCGTTATGACGGTGCAACCTCTATACCCACCACATGCACCGATAATGGAGAACTCTCAACCTCTTTCCCCACACACTGCCCTACAATGCTCTCCACAACCTCCCCAGATTCTACATCACCTGCCAATGGGCTGTCCAACAGCTTCTGAAGGTCCTCCAGGATTGGTATTTCCAGACCCATATCCAACTCAGCGGGCCCTGTTGTCTCCACTCCTCCCGCAGGATCTTGACTCTCCGCAGCCAGCGGTATAGTATAAACACGATCCTCCTCAACGTCCACAATGTCACTCCACTTTGCAGATGTTACCACGCCCACGTCCTCTTGACTAGTCACCACATCATCTACCTTCGAATCATTGTCAGATTGTTGATTTGGCTGATGGGTCTTCCTGCAGTCACAATCCATGGCCATGTGACCCACTGACCCACAGATACAACACGTACGCAGCTGTTCGGCATAGGTGACATACACCGGCATGCGGAAGTCATCCATAACAACATAGGACGGTATTTGTCTCCTCAGGGTCATCTTTAACTTAAAGGAACCCTCAGGGAATCCGGCATAAATTCCCTGTGTCCATCGTCCAATGGAAGCCTCATGTATTACGCCATACTGTCCAAAGGTGTCCCTGATGTCCTGCACCCCAGCCTCAAAAGGAACATTACGTATCCTTATTCACGAGTAGTAGCTCGACACATCCTTCATACGCACGTCTACTCTGGGGTTGACCTCATACCAGTGATCTTGATGTCGCTCCACCACACGATCGTAAACACTGGTAGTTAACAACTTCACAAAGATTCTTGTGGCCCCATTCAATGATATGCCATATAATTTGTCGTGAAGAATCCCGTATGTGTCTCAAATAATGGCTGGTAAGAGCACTTCTGCATTGTTTAGATATATGGCTCCATTCAATAATTCAATGCATACAGTATTCACTCTGCGTTTACTCCTCTCTGCCATTTTGTGGAAAATCACTTGCTACTAGGAGATTTCAACTTGAGACACCTAAAATGGAGGAGTGTAGCAAATGATATTTTAGCAGAGATCACCTCAGGAGGCAGCTCAGATGAAAATTCACACCACATGAGCTATTAAATCTATGCACCAAATTCACCTTAAACCAGCAAATATTAGAGCCTACAACACTAGAATAAATGCTGGACCTCCTCTTCACTAACGACGACGATCTGATTTGTAATATAACCGTATCAAAGTCAATACACTCAGATCACAACATAATAGAGGTACAGGCATGTATGCACAGGGCTCCTGACCAGTAAAATGTAATCAGTCATGAGGGTGTCTTCACAAAATTCAATTTCAATAACAAAAACATACAATGAGAACAAGTCAACCACGTCCTAAATGAAACAAGCTGGGAAGATATCATAAACAACACAGATCCGAACCTTGCCTAGAAAAATAAACTCTGTGGTTCTTGAGATCTGCTCAAGCATATTCCATTAAGAAAAGGAAGAGAAAATGTAAACTAGAAAGAAAGACACTCCCTATACAGATGCAAGCGAAGAGTCAGAGAGCTGCTGAGAGGGGCCAATATATCTGAAATACAAAGGGAGGCACTGGTTAATGAAACTGCAAATATCAAACTTAAGCTGAAGGAATCTTACAGGAGACAAGAATCACAGGAAGAACTAAACGCCATAAAGGAAATTGAAAAATAAATAAAAATACTTCTTCTCTTATGCCAAATCTAAGGAAAACACAACATCCAGTATTAAGCCCCTGCTTAGGTGGGATGGGACATTCAAATGAATTCTTTATGAACGAGACCCAAAATTTGGTCATCTCAAAATCTCGGATATTATTCTAACAATACAAGACACTGAGAAGGCAATAAATGACATGCCCATGCACTCTGCCCTAGGCCCAGACTCATGAAACTCCGTGTTCATCAAGAACTGCAAGAAGCCACTGTCGTGTGCCTTCAGCATTCTATGGAGAGGGAGCATGGACACAGGGGTCATCCCACACTCACTATAAACAAACACAGCCCCACTCAATAAAGGTGGCAGTAAAGCAATTGCAAAGAACTACAGACCGATAGCACTAACATCCCATTTCATAAAAAATCTTTGAAAGGGTTCTAAGAAGCAAGATCGCCAACCACCTAGATACCCATCAGTTACACAACCCAGGGCAACACGGGTTTAGGGCAGGTCGCTCCTGCCTGTCCCAGCTACTAGATCACTATGACACGGTCCTGGATGCAATACAGGATAAACAAAATAAAGATGTATTATACACAGCCTTTGCAAAAGCTTTTGACAAGTGTGACCATATTGTAAAAGCGCACAAAATGCGTGATAAAGGAATAACAAGAAAAGTTGGTAGATGGATCTATAACTTCCTGACAAATAGAACACAAAGAGTAATAGTAAACAGAGTAAAGTCCCAGCCAGCCACGGTGAAAAGCTCTGTTACACAAGGCACAGTACTCGCTCCCATTCTATTCTTCATCCTCATATCTAACATAGACAGAGATGTAAGCCATAGCTTCATGTCTTCCTTTGTGGATGACACCCGAATTGCCTTGACAGTGACCTCCATCGAAGACACTGGAAGACTCCAAGCAGACATAAACCAAATCTTCAGATGGGCCACTCATAACAATATAAAGTTCAGTGAAGAGAAATTTCAACAACTCAGATATGGAAAACTTGAGGAAATTAAAACTGTATCAGGGCATACGACAAATTCTAAAATTCTAACCATACAATAGAACAAAAAAGTAATGTGAAGGACCTGGGAGTGGTAATGTCAGAGGATATCGCCTTCAGAGACCACAACAATGTATCTACCTCATCTGCTAGGAAAACTGACGTACAAACCACAACCTGGCTGGTAATGTGCTGACTTTAGGTGCTTGAAGACAGACAGGGGTCTATTGGTAATCCCCCTTATGTATGCTGGGAGGCAGTTGAACAGTCTTGGGCCCCTGACACTTATTTTGTTGTCTCTTATCGTGCTAGTGGCACCCTTGCTTTTCATTGGGGGATGTTACATCGTCTGCCGAGTCTTTTGTTTTCATAGGAGTGACTCTCGTGTGCAAGTTTGGTACTAATCCCTCGAGAATTTTCCAAGTGTATATAATAATGTATCTCTCCCTCCTGCGTTCTAGGGAGTACAGGTTTAGGAACTTCAAGCGTTCCCAGTAATTGAGGTGGTTTATCGCAGTTATGAGTGCCGTGAAGGTTCTCTGCACATTTTCTAGGTCAGCAATTTCACCTGCCTTGAAAAGTGCAGTTGGTGTGCAGCAATATTCCAGCCTAGATAGAACAAGCGACCTGAAAAGTGTCAACATGGGCTTGGCATCCCTTGTTTTGAAGGTTCTCATTATCCATCCTGTCATTTTCGCTCTATTGTGTGGTTGGAATTTGTTTTGTACTCCTAGGAGATTTTAATTTCTTCACGTTTTCCATATCTGAGTAATTAAAATTTCTCATCATTGAACTTCATATTGTTTTCTGCAGCCCATTTAAAGATTTGGTTGATGTCTGCTTGGAGTCTTGCAGTGTCTTCAACGGTGGACATTGTCATGCAGATTCGGGTGTCATCTGCAAAGGAAGACACTGCACTGTGGCTTATATCCCTGTCTATGTCCGATATGAGGATGAGGAACAGGATGGGAGCGAGTATTGTGCCTTGTGGAACAGAGCTTTTCAGACCTTACTCTGTTGACTACTACTCTTTGTGTTCTACTTGTTAGGAAATTATAGATACATCTACCAACTTTTCCTGTTATTCCTTTATTACGCATTTTGTGTACTATTACACCATGCTCACACTTGTCAAGGGCTTTTGCAAAGTCTGTGCATATAACATCTGCATTCTGTTTGTCTTCTAGAGCATCCAGGACTTTGTCATAGTGGTCCAGTAGTTGGGACAGATAGGAGCGACCTGCTCTAAATCCATGCTGCCCTGGGTTGTGTAATTGATGGGTATCTAGATGAGTGGCGATCTTGCTTCTTAGAACCCTTTCAAAGATTTTTATGATATGGGACGTTAGCGCTATTGGTCTGTAGTTCTTTGCTATTGATTTACTGCCCCCTTTGTGGAGTGGGACTATGTCTGTTGTTTTTAGTAACTGCGAGACGACCCCAATGTCCATGCTCCCTCTCCATAGTATGTTAAAAGCTTCTTGCAGTTCTTGATGAACATGGAGTTCCATGAGTCTGGGCCTGGAGCGGAGTGCATGGGCATGTCATTTATTGCCTTTTCGAAGTCATTTGGCGTCAGGGTAATGTCAGATAGGCTTGCGTCTACCAAGTTCTGTGGCACTTTCATAAAAAATTCGTTTAGGTCTTCGACTTTCAGTCTGGTTAGGGGCTCGCTAAAAACTGAGTCATACTGGGACTTTAGTTACTCACTCATTTCCCTGCTGTCATCTGTGTAGGACCCATCCCGTTTAAGTAGGGGCCCAATACTGGATGTTGTTCTCGACTTTTATTTTGCATAAGAAAATAAATAATTTGGGTTTCTTTCAATTTCATTTATGGTAGTTATCTAGTTATTGGTATAAGCAGTTATCTAGTGTACTGGTATAAACAGTTGTCTAGTTACTGGTATAAACAGTTGTCTAGTGTACTGGTGTAAGCAGTTGTCTAGTGTACTAGTGTAAACAGTTATGTAGTGTACTGGTGTAAGCAGTTATGTAGTGTACTGGTGTAAGCAGTTATGTAGTGTACTGGTGTAAACAGTTATGTAGTGTACTGGTGTAAGCAGTTATGTAGTGTACTGGTGTAAGCAGTTATGTAGTGTACTGGTGTAAGCAGTTATGTAGTGTACTGGTGTAAGCAGTTATGTAGTGAACTGGTGTAAGCAGTTATGTAGTGTACTGGTGTAAGCAGTTATGTAGTGTACTGGTGTAAGCAGTTATGTAGTGTACTGGTGTAAGCAGTTATGTAGTGTACTGGTGTAAGCAGGTGTAGTGTCTGATATGTGGAAGATGGCTAATGTAATTCCTATTTTTATAGCAGGGGACAAGTCACTACCGTCAAATTACCGCCAAATAAGCCTGACCTCAATTGTAGGCAAATTACTAGAGTCAATTATAGCTGATATTATTAGAAACCATCTAGATAACCATAATTTGATTAATGATACTCAGCATGGATTCACGAGGGGCCGTTCCTGCCTATCTAATTTATTAACCTTCTTCAGTAAAGCTTTTGAGGCTGTTGATCACGATAAAGAATTCGATATTGTTTATTTAGACTTTAGTAAGGCTTTTGATAGAGTACCGCACCAGAGACTGTTAAAGAAAGTGGCAGCTCATGGCATTGGGGGAAAAGTGCTGTCATGGATCCGAGTCATGGCTCACCAATAGGAAGCAGAGAGTGTGCATAAATGGGGTTAAATCCGAATGGGGACATGTAACAAGTGGTGTTCCACAGGGATCAGTCTTAGGCCCATTGTTATTTATAATATATATCAATGACCTTGACGAGGGAATTACTAGTGATATGAGCAAATTCGCCGACGACACGAAGATAGGTAGGATAATTGATTCAAACATAGATGTCATAGAACTTCAGGAAGATTTAGACAAACTTAATTCGTGGTCAGAAAAGTGGCAGATGCAGTTCAATGTAGATAAATGCAAGGTTCTGAAGCTCGGGAGTGTCCATAACCCAAGCACTTATAAGTTAAATAACGTAGAACTTAGCCATACAGATTGCGAGAAGGACTTGGGGGTGATGGTAAGCAGCAACCTTAAACCAAGACAGCAATGCCTAAGCGTACGTAATAAGGCAAATAGATTACTAGGATTTATATCAAGAAGTGTTAGCAACAGAAGTCCAGAGGTTATATTACAGCTTTATACATCATTAGTAAGGCCTCACCTAGATTATGCAGCTCAGTTCTGGTCTCCATATTACAGAATGGACATAAATTCGTTAGAAAACATTCAGCGTAGAATGACTAAATTAATACATAGCATTAGAAATCTTCCTTACGAAGAAATTGGTATTAACAAAGGGGATATAAATAAGGTCTTGAGGGTATCTCTCCAAGAGAGAACCCGCAATAATGGATTCAAGTTAGATAAGTTTAGATGCATTCAACGCCCAGCCCTGGTTGTGTGCGGGTGCTCGTCGTGACCTCTGGTGGCCACATCGTGAAATTTTGTTTTCACTGTCATGGCGGAGGGCTACAGGAGGAGGGTTAATACTGTTGGAATTGAGATTCTACAGGGAGCAGTGTACCCGTCCAACGCGGATATTGTTCTACCTGCGATTCTGCGTGATGTGCTGGGAGTGGACCATTCCGAATTATACGGGATATCCCTCAATGGAGCGAGGAGGCTGTTTGTGAAGTTTGCGTGTTCGGCGGCGTATCATAGGATCGTGGATACGTTTCAGGACAAGAGGTTGGTGGTGTTATCAGGCCTTGAGGTATGTGTCCATGATGTGTCAGCCACCTACAAGTGGGTGAAGCTGAAGAATGTGCCTTTTGAGGCGGGAGAATGTGACATTACTGAAGCCATGCAGAAATATGGCATTGTTCATGCAGTAACTGTTGGCAGGTGGGCGAAGGGGCCCTATGCTGGGATGTTGGAGGGGACGTATTCCGTCAAGATGACGTTACGTCAGGAGATCCCTTCTATGTAATAATGACTGGTTTTCGCACGCAGGTGTATGTTACATATGTTGGGCAGGTTCGAACCTGTCGGTTATGCGGACAGCAGGGACACCTGGCGGCGGACTGTAATCGAAGGAAGACGGAAGTGAGGCGAGGTGTGGACGAGGACGTGAGACCCAAGGAGGTTTCAACAATTCTGACAGAAGACCAACGTGTGGACGACGGGCAGGAGGGCATGGTGCGTCAGTCGTGGAGCGAGGAGGTGGAGCAGGTGGAAGGGAAGATGGGAGGCGAGGGTAATGTGTCGTCTGTGGCATTAGAGGAACATAGTACGGCGTCTGTTGCTGATCATCAGGGGATGCATGGGGAGGAGGCAGAGATTTTGAAGGACTTACGAGAGTTCATACAGGGAGATAATTTGTCGATGGAAGAAGTTTCTGTTTTGGAGCGAGGTGATTTCAAGAATGATCAAAATGAGGCTGTTGTTGAGAATGATATGTGTAGGGAAGTGAATAACGTTCAGGTATCTGTGGTAGTAGCAGAGGTTCAGAAGGAAGAGGAAATGGAGTTAGTTGAGGAGAAAGGGGAGTCCAGGAAAAGGCCAGGGAAGGAGTCTGAGGATGACTTGTTGACAGCTGCACAAAGGCCTGGGAAAAAGTGTGGGCAGATGTGGTGCAGGGAAAGGAGGTAGGTCAAAGGGTACTGGGGGTGCTAGGGAAGTAAAGGAGGATGGGAGGGGTAGGGGGGGAAGGATGGGGAAGGACATATGATAATGGAAAAGTACTGAAGCCAAAGGGCAAACCCCAGTCTTACGTTTCAGGTGTGTAACATTTAATGTGAATGGCCTCAGGAATGAGGTGAAACGTAAATGGGTGGAGGTAACTTTGCGGAGGTGGAAAGTTGATGTTTTCTTTGTCAAGAGCATAATTATAGGAAGGGTAATGAGCTAGTAATAAAGGGGTATAGGATTTTTGGTGTGATGCCGGGCATTTAAAGGGGGTGTTGGTAGGAGTCAGTGAGTTATGTCCATTCACTTTAGAGTCTTGGGAGGATGTGGGTGGTAGAATAGTTAGAGTAACGGGATTGGGGTGGAGTACAGGTGAGTTTCCTGGGAGTATATATCCAGCTATAAGCAATAGGAGACTAAAGGATGATTTTGTAAACAATGAGTTGGCGTATGCTGTCCGAGGTTTGCCTCAAGTGTCTATAATTGCTGGAGTGGAATTGTGTGATTCGGATTAGAGACGTCGAGCCACGGGGTGGGGGTGTGTGTTGGGGTCGTTGAGGGTGTGTTGGGGGCAGTGGGAGTGGTAGACGTGGTCGGGGACGGGGAGAAATGGTGGAATATACCTTTGTGAGGAAGGATTATGCAGCACGACTGGACAGAATATATGTGACAAGGGCGGTGGATGTTCGGAGGGTGGAATGTGTCGATGTGGGTTTTCGGATCATAGGGAGTGTTGTTTGAAGGGGGTGGGACGGGGCAGGAGTGTGTATAAGAGTTATTGGAAATTGAATACGAGATTATTGAAGAGGAAGGGGGCTGAGATGTTCGAAGAGTGGTGGGGAGGGGTGTGGAAGGGGGTGGGGTGTCAAATGGGATTGTCAGATGGTGGATGGAGAGGGGAAAGAGGAATTTAGGAAGTTTTATGGGTGGGTCGGTAGGGAAGATAGCAGGAGTAGGTTTGGGTATCAGAAATATTTGGAGGGTTGTTCGTGATTGTCAGGCGGGGATTGGGGGGAGGAGAACGGCAGAGGTAGTGGAATTGAGGGGTATGTTACGGGATTTACAAGAGGAACGGTTTCATGCCTTACGGGTTAGGAGTGGTAGGGGAGGAGGTTTTATGGGGAAATAAGGCTTCAAAGGTGGTTTTAAGGAATTTTGAGAAACGTAGGAGGGGGATGTTAATTTCGTCTTTGAAAGTGGAGGGGGGGTGGATGGGTACCAGGAGGGGAGGGTTTTAAGAACGACGGAGGGCATGGGGGTACGCGGAAGGATGGTTTGTGTTCAATACAGGAAGGGAAGGTTAATCAGGTGGAAAGACAAGGGTTATTGCAGGGCATAGGGAGATTCTTGAGTGTGGAGGAGGGAAGAGAGTGCGGGGCAGAGATTTTGGAGGAGGAGGTTTGGGAAGCCGTGCAGGGTTTGAGGTTGGGGAAGTCACCTGGGATCGATGGGTTGCCGGGGGATTTGTACGTAACTCATTGGGAGGTTTTAAAAGGGGTTCTCGTGAGGTTGTTTAATGGGTTGAGGGAGGATGGTTTCATGGGGGAATCAATGAGGACTGGGGTAGTAGTATTAGTGGCGAAGGGAGATTCTCCTGAGGGCTTAAGTGATTATAGGGGTCTGGCTTTGTTGACGGCGGATTACAAAATTTTGCAAAGATTTTGCAAATAGGATCAAGAGGGGTTTAGGTGGAGTTTGCATGAGGGTCAATTTGTGGTGCCTGGAAGGAGTATTCATACAGGGCATCGGCGAATTAAGCAGTTTATTGAAGAAAGTGAGGAGGGGGTGTTAGGATTGGATTGGCAGAGAGCATATGACAGGGTTGATCGAGAAATGTTATTGCAATATTGGAGAGGCAGGGTTTTGGGGAAGGGGTGGTAAGGTGGGGTGAAACATTGTATGCAGGTGTTATTTCGAGTGCAGATTAATGGGAAGGTGGGAAGGGCAGTGGAAATGCAGAGGGTCTGCGACAGGGGTTTTCCTCTGTGCAGATCCTTTTCCACTTTTGCAGGACCCTTTTTACAGATTAGTAGAGGCGGGGTTGAGGGAGGGTCTGAGGAGAGGGAGGTGGTGGGTGGCATGGTTGGTTATGTTGATGACACCATGGTAAGGTTAGGAAGAGTGGCAATTGAGTAAGTTGAATGATTTGATAGAACGTTTTGGGAGGAACAGGGATGAGGGTTAATAGGGGGAAGTCTAATTTATTGGAGGTAGGAAGTTGGTCTGGGGAACGTTGGGGTTGCGGAGGGGTTGGAATTGTGTAGAAATGATTAAGATATGCGGTATAGTTTTTAGTGCAGATTGGGTAGTGGCGCGGGAGGTGAATTCAGGACGGTGGTGGATGCGGCAATTGGAAGGATGAGGGGCTGGGGAGTGGGAGAGGTGACATTATGCAAAGAGTTATTGTTATAAATGTGTTGGTGTATAGCAAATTATGGTTTAGGGCAGTGGTATATCCCTCTTGGAGGTGGATGTGCAACGTTTGTTGAGTAATGTTTTAAGGTTCGTATGGGGGCATGGGAGACACTGGCTAAGTAGGAGGTAGTGGAAACTAAGACGAGGTGGGGTGGGATAGGGTTGATACCGTTGAGGTGTAGATTACGAAGTGTGTTTGTGAGGCATGAATTTCTGATGCGAGGAGGGAGGGGGAAGAAGAGTGGGGTTAGTAATGAAGGAGGTGCGCAGGTGGTGGGAAGGAAGGATATTTTTGGTATGTGAGGCAATTTTACGAGGTTAATGGTGATGAAAGAGCCGGGCGAGTAGGGTTAGTAGGTTGGATACGTTGGGCTTGGAGGGGAGGAGGTGCAGGGGAGGGTTTATCCCTGTATGATTGGCAAGGAATATGGAGGTGGTTTCGAAAGCTAAAGTTACATCCTAGGGTGCGAGAGGTAGGATATAGGTTTTTGCAGGGGTTTGGCTTCTAGAGCTCAATTATACGTCATGGGGTTGGTAGCCGATGGGGTTTGCGGTAGGTGTGGCGAGCTGGAAACGGCATATCATGTCGTTTATTTTTGTGATGGATTGCAGGAGGTGAGAGAATGGTTTGGGGGTGTTACGACAGGTGGGGGAAAGGGAGGTTTCGATTCTGAGGGCGCTGAGTTTGGACCTGGGCAGTTTTCGGACAGCATACGCAGGGGTTGTCTTATTTGGTATTGGATTATGTTTATATTTCATGGAGTTGTAGGGAAGAGGAGGAGGGCACGTTTGGGGCATTGGGAGCGGCTTTTTATAGGACTAAGTGTAGGAACAGGGAATTATATGGTAGGGCGTGGGATGGGGCTTTCGCAGCCTTATCGAGAGATGACAGTGCATGGGTTAAGGGGCGTGGGGAGGGGGAGAGGTTTGTGGGGGAAGGAGGGGATGGGTTAGGGGTGGTGAACGGGGATGGGTAAAGTAGTGGGGAATGTGTAGATGATAGGTAAGGGGGGGGTTAGGTGGGTTCTTAGGTGGAAGGCTGTTAGGTGGGGAGGGTGTAGATCAGTGGGGAAGAGGCTGGGGTAGTTTGTGCTTCAGTACATCTCTGAGTATGAGAACCTTCTATGCCGAAGGTTGGTTCTGATTTTGGATAAGATGCATACAAGGATTGTATAATCATTGATGTTCATATATTTTGGGCCTTCTGTGTAAGGTCATTATTGAGTAAGTTATTTTTGTTATGTTTGTGTTTTCTGTGTTTTGTGTTGAAATGCAGAGATCTTTATATAAGAAATATGTAACATTTTGTGTGTGCGTGTGTGTGTGTGTGTTAGTTAGTTACCATTTTGTCCTAGGCACATGTCAATTAGACACTAGGCCTGTTGTATGTATGTGTGTGTATGTGTGTGTAAGGAAACACTTGAAATGTTTCTGCCCCACCGGGAAATTGAACCCGGCCCCTCCGTGCGGAAGCAAGAGCTTTACCACTGGGCCACGGGGGCGTAATGTGTGTGTTTGTGTGTGTGTGTGTGTGTGTGTGTGTGTGTGTTGTGTGTGTTGTGTTTCATGTTATGTTTTCTTGTTTGAGATTGTGTCCAAGGAGTATGCATGTGGGGTATATGGGTAGTTCTTTATAAAATTGTATATCTCTTCTTGTCTATATTTTGTTATATCATGTTATTGTGTATAGATCAGAAGTATACTAAAGGTGGCCTTAAGTATATGGGGCTTGGTGGTTGTAAGAATTTTGGGAATAGGACGGATATGTAGTTGTCAGGTATATATTGTGTTTAATGTAACCCATGGTTGGGAAGGTATATATGTTTTTATATACGATTTGTCATGGGTAATATGTATGTAATATGTATTCATTCTTGTGTGGTCATTGTTTTGTGGTTTTATGTTTTGTCTTATGGCATAACAATGCGTGAAACGATCTTGGAGGAGGGGGTGCTGTACAAGGATGAGATTGTAGTTGTTTCTGGTGTGCCTTGAAGCGTCACGTAGAACTTATTGATTGGTTGGTATATATTTCTCTGTTATGCGAAAAGGAAGGAACCATGGAGTGTGATGTAATTTATATTTGGTACTAAGCATTTGGTGTGGGAAGTTTTGTAGTTGTTTTGGTTTGGGAAATTCTTATAAAGGTAATATCTATGTCATGATGTTTGTATACGAGATTTCAATAAAATATAAAAAAAAAAAAAGTTTAGATTTAGAAATGATATAGGAAAGTATTGGTTTGGAAATAGGGTAGTTGATGAGTGGAACAGTCTGCCTAGTAGGGTTATTGAAGCAAGAACCTTGGGTAGTTTTAAATTTAGGTTGGATAAATTCATGAGTGAGGGGTTGGATTTGAGTGGGAATTGCACATGAGTAAATAAAATTATCAAAGCTTATTTCTTAGATAGCATTGAAAATTAGGTTTAACAAATATTCTGTTAGTGGGATGGAATGTGAAGGACCTGCCTAGTATGGGCCAACAGGCCTGCTGCAGTGTTCCTCCTTTCTTATGTTATGTTTTTTTTTTTTATATTTTATTAAAAAAACACATTATACATAAGTTGCAATTGTATCAATCTTAACATTATACATACCAAGAACCACACCTCTGAACATAATAAAAATCAGCACATTTCTTTACAATCCACCTCCATTACACCTGAACTAAACAAGCCTATATATGCAACAACACTCATTAATACAAAACAGTACATGAAAATCTAAACCTCCTCCAGGGTAACTTCCTAGATGTACCCTCATAATCCCCCACCCACAACCCACCCAAAGCACCCTACATATTGTACAGCTTTTATATTTTTCCATACCTACACATACCAACACACATGTGTAGTAACAAAAAATAACACATAGGACACCAAACGTGCCAGGATTACTCCATTTCTCCATACCAAACCAGAGACAAAAACAGTATACATTACTATAAAGTGCAGATTATTTATCCTGCATTTCTAAATAGATACCTCAAATTAAATTTCAGGCCCTACTGTTACCCCTCCTGTATCCCCCCTTAAATTTTGAATATTCAAACAACCTTAGAAACTTAAGACATAACAGGTTATTATGTCTCTCCATGTCTACAACAAAGTACATGTCTAAACTCGACACCGTACATTACATGTCATAAGGGAACCACTAAGTCACTTTTATCACGTGACTAAAGCAAAAAAAAAAAAAATATAACATCATCCTATATACATTGTCATCATAAAACGACCCAACCGGCCACTGTCTTGCCAACATGACATGTTTACCTTTACAGTTATTACCAAAACAAGGAAACCACCTTATATTTCCCCCAAAAATCCCATTAATCCCTCCCCCCCCCCGTCAAAGTCCTTGATCAGTAACACACACCTTTCCCATATACTTACAAAATTCTAAGGTCCATCCTGGCGCCCCAAAAACCAGGGCATCCAATAAGTTCTCCGTCACAATCATTCCCCCCCCACACACACATATCCGTCCATTCTCTTTCAATATAAGAAAACTAGCCCCACCCCAAAAAAATCCCCCTTCCAGAGTCCAGTCACTTTCCCCCCCCTCTCCCTCCCACTCCTCCCCTTCAAAAAGCTGCCCACTGTTACTTCTGTAACTGTCAGGAAAAACCTATCCCACCCGCCCATACAACAACCATTCCTCATTTTGTTCTATACATGAAGCCGCCTAGCCTTTACTCTGACTCCTCCCTGTTCCCCCGCAAAATCCATGAAACATCCGTAATCAACTGCCACATACATGGTGCCCTCCCTCCTCATGCACCCCACCAAATCAAACTCAGCACCCTCAAAGCATTTATTCCTCCCCATCAGACAATCCCCCTCCCAACCATTCCCTAAGTCTCCCTAAGCTTTCAAAAATATACAGCATGGTTGCGTATCCTCCTCACCACACCTATACAAAATGGCGTCACTGCCAACCCCATTTATATAGCACTGCCCTTATGCAACTACCCATGCAAAAACCTATATACCCCTCTCTCACCCTCGTCTTCAGCCGCAAACCTCCAACCCACCCCATATTCCCCCAGTTATATACTGGGGGCACTGCCTCCCCTCCACCACATCAGCCCCTCCCCAACCTCCCCATTGCCCTTTGCTTAAATCCTAGGTTACTGCCAAATACTTCTCACATATCACCACACTTCAACAAGTCCTTCCCCCTCCACCACCGTGTCATTCATTCATAACCCTTTCCACCCTTCTTCCCCGGTCCCCCCCTTTCCGTAGATAGCAATACTTTACATACATCCCAAGATGACTCTAATGTTTATAGAACCCCCAAACCCCGCCTTGTCATAACAACCTCCTTATTTAACCAATGCTTTCCAAAACCCACCAAATCTCAAAACCTTTCTTTTCCAATTCTAGCATCCCCACTCAACACAGGAAAAACCACCCCTACCATAACTTTATACACTAATGTATTAACCACTACCACCCTTTTCTGTAAGTTTAACTCCCGTTCTCCACCCTCCCATCCTCCTTAAAGCTCCCCCAACAACCTCCTCAGCATTACTCTCCAGCCTCACAGCTCTTCCATAAAAATAACCCAAGATCTTTACCCTCCCTACGACAGTCCATCCAAAACTCTTCCCCATGCCACCCCCACCCCTGAACCCACCTCCAACAGCTTAGCTTAGTAGTTTAAGGCTAAACCCCGCCCGCCAAAAATCTCAAGAATCCGCCTATGTTTCTTAGACCCTCCTCACCCCGACCAACACAGTTGGCATCCACTTCCCACAATGCCAGACCCATGCTCCAGAACCCTTTTCCCTCCCCTACCCCACCTCAATCAGGCTGAACGGGTTCTGCAAGCAAAAAGGATCTGCGCAAGGACCCGCCCAAACCCTTCTCCTTCGCACTTCCCTACCCACCAAACCATTTATTGCCCTCACACTCGCATCCTTATACAACAACAGCCCTTCAATATCTCATCACCAAAACCTTGCTTTCTATTATCATCCACAACATTTCTCTGTCAACCTATATACGTTCCCATCTAAAGCCAGCCCCCCCCCTACTGTTTTCAATGAAGTCCCGTATCCTTGCATGCCCCTGATTCATACTCCTCCAGGTATACCAACCCAGCCTCAATCCCTCTCTAAAACCCTCTTCATCCTATTCCCCCTAGCACCAGCAAAAATTTTAGTCAGCCACATCATGGACAAACCCCTATAACCAATTGATTTCCCTGCCTCCCTTTTAACTAATACTATAACCCCCGTGCGCTAGTTGTTCCCAAAACACCGCAATCCCATAGATGTCCTCATTATCTAATCCATAAAAGTCTCGTAGAACGGTGGGCAAGATAACAGCTGCCGTCGAAGGGTACACAGCCCCTTTTACCAACTCAACACATACAGTGTTTATCCTCCGTCTGAACGCCGTCGCCATTTTGTAGTGAAAATATCCAAGGTCTCTGTTGTCACCACCAGAGGCCAGCACCAGACAACCTGCTGCGGCGAGAGGTGGAGAGGGAGAACTAAAAGAGCGGAGGGACGAGGCTCTCCTGGCGTGTTATGTAGTGTTATCTAGCGTCCTGGTACAAGCAGTATCTCAAACAGGACGGTGACGGTGACAGCCCGTCACTGACAGGAACACTTCTCGTCCAGTAGCAGGCAGCTCAGCGGTGAGTACAGCTGCAACTGCGTATGGGGTGTGATTCAGTTTCTTCCCTCCTCATCTGCAGCACATTGTGGCTGTTCTCAGGACATCTTTGCTGCTGGGCACTCGTCATGTGCTCCATAGACTTGACGGCATAAACACTGTGAGTTAAGGTCTAAGCTACGAGCATAGTTATTGGGAAAAAAATATTTGTGGCCGAGATGACTAGACAGCATAGTTGATGAGCGGTGTTCTCAATACTCACCTTGCGCTCCCTTACTGTTTATAAGCGAATTGTGTTGATCCAGATTCATTGTTATTTTTATATCCTTATCCTCGCATTATCAATATTATATTTTCAACAGAGCTGTATTCTGTGCTTTGCCACCCTCATCCCTCGAGGGAGGGACCTTAATTAAAGCTGGTGAGGGGTTCTTGATCCAAGGAATCGGATCTGACCTCTCCTTTCTTGAATTGAACCTAATTGCTTTTTTTCTTCCAGGTGCTGAATGAGGGTTTAGTGTTTACAATGACTGTAATAATAATTTGCGCTGTATGAGTTTGTTGCTTTCCGTAAATATAGTACTAACGCTATTTTGACTGTACTTTTTATTCGACAGTTATAATAAAAAAAAATATGCGGAAGAAGTGTATTCTGAGTTGCAATAACTGATATTTTATTTCAGAGTCAAATGTTTGATCTCAAGTACACATAAATATAGTTAACACAAATTCAGGTGATTATAATTATCTTATATAGTAAAGTGTGTAAATTATCTAGGGTAACCCCCCCCCATAAAAAGTAAAGACGGAGTGACATATTTTCATTGGGATCCTTGTAATATTTTATTATATAACCATTTTATTATCTAACTATTAATTATATGGCCAGTTTAGGTTATGCTGGGTTATGTTATTAATTTTCATATCGAAATATAGCTTCTTTTCTATTTGTATAAATATAGCTGGTTCCATTGCTAAAGCCTACTTAATAAACAATTACATAAATTATATTCTTATTTTTGCCTGTCATTATCACCTAAATAAAAAAAATAATTACAAATAACTATGGTATTTTTCCTGTGCAATGGATAGCTTGGAGGTTATCTATAATTTAGTATAACAGATTAGTGGATTTTTGTCCCAAGGAAAAAAAGTATAGCTAACTTTTTTTTTAAACTGCTCAGTTAAAATTGATGCCAAGCATATTACTTGGGACAGGTATATAAAAGTAAGTTTTTCTTTATGCCTCAGGCATATGTTTCAGCTTTTCTTATGTGGTAAAATAAAAATTTGTTCAAATTTTTAACCCAGGGAGGGTTAGCCACCCAGGATATTCCAAGAAAGTCAGTGCATCTTCGAGGACTGTCTTGTCTTAATTCCACTGTGGTCCATTAGTCTTGTCCCCCAGGATGCAACTCACACCAGTATTGTCCCCCCAGGATGCACCTCACACCAGTATTGTCCCCCCAGGATGCACCTCACACCAGTATTGTCCCCCCAGGATGCAACTCACACCAGTATTGTCCCCCCAGGATGCAACTCACACCAGTATTGTCCCCCCAGGATGCAACTCACACCAGTATTGTCCCCCCAGGATGCAACTCACACCAGTATTGTCCCCCAGGATGCAACTCACACCAGTATTGTCCCCGGGATGCAACTCACACCAGTATTGTCCCCCAGGATGCAACTCACACCAGTATTGTCCCCCAGGATGCAACTCACACCAGTATTGTCCCCAGGATGCAACTCACACCAGTATTGTCCCCCAGGATGCAACTCACACCAGTATTGTCCCCAGGATGCAACTCACACCAGTATTGTCCCTCAGGATGCAACTCACACCAGTATTGTCCCCAGGATGCAACTCACACCAGTATTGTCCCCCTAGGATGCAACTCACACCAGTATTGTCCCCCTAGGATGCAACTCACACCAGTATTGTCCCCCTAGGATGCAACTCACACCAGTATTGTCCCTCCCAGGATGCAACTTGCACCAGTATTGTCCCTCCAGGATGCAACCCACACCAGTCGACTAACACCCAGGTACCTCCTCACTGCTAGGTGAACAGGGACAGCTGGTGTAAGGAAACATGCTAATTGTTTCCACCCTTGATGGAAATTGAACCGTGGACTTGTGTGTGAGGCGAGTGCATTGCCAACTGAGCCAGTCTACATTTATGTAGATTTTAACCTATGCTAAGCCAATGAAGTCAGTGTGGTGTATTTATACTGGAGTGCTTTTATGCTAATAATAATAATAATCTTTATTTCTGCAAATACATGATACAACTTATACAGACCTAGTTGACATCAGTGACATACTGTATAGAAAGCCCTTGTCATGCATAGCATTTCAAGCAAATTAGGATAATTTTGTCACTCAGGAAAGAAAGCCCCTTGTCATGCATAGCATTTCAAGCAAATTAGGATAATTTTGTCACTCAGGATGCATACCAATTTACTGGTAGGTGAACAGGGATAGCAGGTGTTTTAGGGAAACACATGTCCAAATGTTAAAAACTGTACCGGGGATCGAACAACGGCCTCAGTGTGAGAGCTGGGTGCCCTACCAACTGAGCTATGGGACATCTATATAGTGTACCTAATCCCAGGTTAGGGATTAAAATATCCTTCACTGGTGATGCACATACAGGTTACATGTACTAGTCTTTATGACCCTTAGACAACTATCATAGATATGTAACATAGTTAATACTTTTCTAATCCATGTACCCTTAGATTGTAGGCTGCCTTGTTACCTTTTGAAGGGTAATTGGAGCTTCCTTTTCCTTAGATAAAACCTAATTAATCCCTCCCTTTTCCCAAGCACTGTCTGATATCTATGGGTTTAGTGCTCCACATAATAATAATACCAATAATCATAATTAGTTATTGTAAGAGAAAGCTATACATGTTTAAACAATTTATTTTTGTTTGCCACTTTTATGCAAAAGACCTTGTCTGCAGTATAAGTGAAATACTGTATTTAGTTTTTTAACAGTACATATATCAAGACATTTTCTGTTTTGTGTGTTAAAGTTGAGGAAGATGATTTTTTGTTTTTCATTTTTTAGGATTTTTCCATCACTTAGTGTAGTCACTAAATTAATTTATCTTAATTTCATCTTCACAGTTAAAGCATATGTTCATGCGGGAGTGCTAAACCTGTAAGGATCATACAACACCTGGGAAATTGGAGGTAATCAGGTTTAACTTAACATAATTTTCATCATTATTGTTAATATTAGTCTCTATTTAACTTAGCTCCTGTAATCAATACAGTGGTACCTCGAGTTACGATGGTCCCCAAAATCGCCCTTTTATGTAAGTTTATTTTTTTAAATGCTTTTGTAGGTATA
This sequence comes from Cherax destructor, assembly GCA_009830355.1. Taxonomy (NCBI): domain Eukaryota; kingdom Metazoa; phylum Arthropoda; class Malacostraca; order Decapoda; family Parastacidae; genus Cherax; species Cherax destructor. Next base: position 41,349 of record WNWK01010809.1, on the reverse strand, counting down.
TTTTTGGGGTGTAAAAGGACTAGTCTATTTTACATTATTCCTTATGGGGATAAATTCGTTTGGTAATGGCACTTGAACAGCATTCTCGAATGAAAAAATATCGTAACTCGAGGTACCACTGTACCATTTAATTATTTTTAAAATTAAAAATCCAAATTAAGTTTGAGCTATGTTGTACAGTGGTAAATTCAAATTGATTTATTTCTCTGTAAAATTACAATGTGTGTTTTACATTTTAAGGACTAAAGGCTATAATTACAAAGATGGCAGTTAGCATACCTAGCATGCCTGGACATGCTAGACCTTTCGGTAGATTTAATTTAATTTCACACAATTCGTCCAGAAGGCTGTTTGAGTGCTGTTACCGAATGAATTTGTTCCCATAAGGACGAATGTAAATTAGATTAGTCAGTTTCAGACCCCCAAAAGTACACTTACAAAAGCACTTACAAAAATACATTTACATAATTGTTCGAGTTGGGAACTGTATGAAACCCGAGGTACCACTGTACTTGTTTATATCATAAAAATTAATTTTATCATTTATTATTACTCGTATAAATTTATATTATGATAATTGCACCCTTTGCTGAGTATACTACAGTAATGTATAATTTTTTTAACCCACTGCCAATGTAGAAATAACTAGATTTTGTCAGCAGAACTTTTATCACACCAAATAATAATAACAATAATAATTTATTTTGACATGATACTAGGTTGTACTACATAGTTCTAGGTATACATGAGGTGTCCATGCCAAAAGCCCCTAATATGCTGAGCATTGTGGGCATTCATGTGCTTGTATGGGGAAAAAAATAAAAGAATTTAGACACCTCTCTTGCATATATTAAAGAAATGTCTGAATACTGTAGTTCATTCATTTGGTGGAATACTACCAAAAATTCTTGACAAATACCCTAACTTCTCCACTAAACTCGGTGTATTTTGCTTAATCAGCAGAGCACCTCTGCCAGTCCATTAGACCAGTGTGTTTAATATACAGTGGTCCCTCGGTTTTCATGCATCTCCAAACTCGAACATTTATGTAAGTGTATTTTCGTAAGTGCTGTGCAAGTGTATTTTGGGGTCTGAAATAGACTAACCTACGTGACATTATTTCTTAAGGAAGTAAATTGCCGGTAATGGCACTTGAGCAGCATTCTGGAACGACTTTCGCAAAACCGAGGGACCACTGTACATACTTTATATACTACATCATTGTAATGTTCACTTGACTATTGCTTGTATAGCTACCTTGATGGTGGTTATACAAGCAAAAGTCATGTGAACATAATCTTTATTCTTTGACTCACCGATCAAGGGTTCTAACCCCACCCATGGTATGGTATTTCTTTATGATTTTGTGATTATCATGTTTTCTTTGTCAGCAATTATTGCTCTTTTACTGTTTTCAGCTTTTCTTTGACTTTCAATACTGAGAGCAATTTTTAGCTCGCTCTTATGCATTTTTCTAAAATTTATAATTTTTAGAGGTGACATTACTCTGATGCTGTGTACTCCAGTTTGGTATTTACAACATTGTGAACATCTAATATTTTACATATGTACATATTAGTGATGTCCATTTTAGTTTTCCAATCAAGCAAGAGTTTCTCCAGAGTTAAGTGATTCTGTTGTGATCTTTTGTCAGTGACGATTCTTAGTTAGTTTGATATCTTTATTATGCACCCCATACCCATCCTGTGGGCGGTAGTCAAAAGATTACAGAGGTACATAATGGGTCCAGGGACTTTGACGCCAAAGTTTTGATAGCTGAGCAAGTTACAAAGGTAATAACTCACAAGCTACAAAGGTAATGAACTCACAAGCTACAAAGGTAATGAACTCACAAGCTACAAAGGTAATGAACTCACAAGCTACAAAGGTAATGAACTCACAAGCTACAAAGGTAATGAACTCAAAGCTACAAAGGTAATGAACTCACAAGTTACAAAGGTAATGAAACATGTAAGTAAATTTACTTATGTTTATACATGGTTACAATCATGAACAAATTATAAAGTAATGAACAATTCACTAGTCTACACCCAGTCACAACTGTAATGAGTTCTTGGTGCAAATTTTAATTGTTGGGTCACACACACACACACAGAAAGGTTGAGGGAAATAGGACTAACAACACTGGAGGAAAGAAGGTACAGAGGAGACATGATAACGACATACAAAATACTGCGGGGAATCGACAAGGTAGACAGTGACAGGATGTTCCAGAGAGGGAACACAGAAACAAGGGAACACAACTGGAAGCTGAAGACTCAGATAAGTCAAAGGGATGTTAGGAAGCATTTCTTCAGCCACAGAGTAGTCAGGAAGTGGAATAGTCTAGAGAAAGATATAGTGGAGGCAGCAACCATACACAGTTTTAAGACGAGGTATGATACGCTCATGGAGCAGGGAGAGCAGAGACCCAGTAGCGGACAGAGAAGAGGCGGGGCCAGGAGCTGAGTCTCAACCCCTGCAACCACAATTAGGTGAGTACACACACACACACAGATTGTTCACACAGATTGTTCAACTGCCTCCCAGCATACATCAGGATTACCAACAAACCCCTGGCTGTCTTCAAGCAGGCACTGACAGGCACCTAAAGTCTGTACCTGACCAGCCGGGCTGTGGTTCGTACGTTGGACTGCATGCGGCCAGCAGTAACAGCCTGGCTTTATCAGGCTCTGGTCCAACAGGAGGCCTGGTCACGGACTGGGCCGGGCTGACCCCTGGAATTCTCTCCAGGTAGACGCGCACCACACAAAAACAGGCCCAGTTTTCAATCAACATGTGCATAGGACAAAATGGTAATTAATAAAACATAAAACACACACACACACACACACACACACACACACACACACACACACACACACGTGGCAATGGTTTATTTACAGGGAGCAAAGTCAGGTATTTTTCCAGAATGGTTTGTAATATACCACTGTGGATAAAATACTTTGACATATCTTGAACATATCTGAGTGAGTTGTCTCTGAATTCATTAATTTTATCGCACTCCAGTACATAATGACGCAGGGTGTACAATAATCCAACTGGCAAAGCTTACATTTTGTTTGGTCTACATCTGGTGGTGGTGATTTAACCTGCCAAAGATACTTGTAACTCCAGCCGGAGGCGGGCGGTAGTGACATCCAAGAGTCTGCTTATTTTGTTGGATGCACCTAGACATGTAGCTCCTGCATGATAGAATGATGATAGATGGATGACTGGTGTCAATCTCCCTGAGTCTTGAGTCAATAAAATTCAGTTGAAGTTCTTTCGTATTATTGTTCTCAAACTGACAAGCCAAGATTAATCTACCCCCTCTTTGAAAGCATAAAACTTAGCCAATTTATCAGTTCTATCATGCATCTGAAGACCAATGTGAGATGGAATCCACAGCATGTGCACTCTGACTCTACTATCCATAACTCTATCATACCTGTGTCTGGCTTCTGACATGACGATTCTTAGATCTGTCACTTTTAACATTTTGGCCTAATTTTGCTTTTTCCCATTTCTTCAACATGGCATTTACCTACATTCAATTAAATTCCTATTTGTGTAGTGTATGTATCAGCCTTGTAGGGATTTAGAAATTTATTTTTTGACAGTGGTCGTCATTTAACAGGGTAGTTACGTTCCTGAAAATGTTGTTAGATAAACTGAATAATTTGTAAAAATAGGGTTTTTCCGGGGAGCCCCAAAAGGAAACTAATTTTTTTTTTTAACCTCCAGATTTAAAAAAATAAAAGTAAATATGTAATTGTAGTTCATTGTCGTGATGTATTATGTTGGTTTTAATGTTTGGACTAAAATGCAAAGAAATAATTTTTTTTCCCCCTTAAATTGTGGGTATTGGAGTTTGTCGATGATTGGAAGAGAGTGGAAAGTTAGCTGTGACCCTACTGGGGTGAGGGGGTGGTTGAGGTTCTGGTATGAAGTCGATGGTTGTACTGGAGTGTGCAAAAATTTGAATGGATTTCTGTTTTGTTTTTCCCTGCAGCATTATACAACTGATGGGGGCATCATCTGCTCTAGACAATTTTCCTTTCATAAAAAAACCCTTCAGTCAAGTCATTCATAAGTCAGCAAGTCATTCAATGCATTCAGTCGTCAATCACAAAACTCCCTTTTCCCCATTTTGGGGAAAAAGTTAACTTCATTACCCCCCAAGGGTTTTCTTGTCTAATATCTTTGTTTTTTCATTAATTCTAAGACTTAAATGCTTATATCTTTTTTTCCCCTTTCAGCAACACTGGTATGCCTACTTGGGGGATGATTGTTTGGGATACAAGATATGGTAATTAAAAGATCAAAAAACAATTACAAACACAGCTAGCTTGAGGGAGAAGTGGAACTGAACACATTACGAATGCTGGGATGGTGGTGTCGGGGGGTCTGGGGTGGGGTGGGGGTGGCGGGGGGTCTTCCCCCCCTGACCCACAACAAGGCGGCCCCTTTAGGTAGGGCATTTTTTTTCCCCACCCACAAACTGAACCGTGTTAAGTTAATTTTACGGTGTTTAATAAAAATTTTGCCGTAATTCTTCAATCATGCTATAACCAAATCGTCCCAAAATTTCCCATGTTAAATAGCGGTTATTACTTCCCCCTCACTGGTGACTTTTTTTATTGGGAATATTTGTTTATTTTTTGATTTTTTAAGTACAGGGGCCCCCGGGAAAACGCCAGTTAAATTGAGCGCTAGCTAGAGCAAACAGCGCGGCAAACACCAAGGATTCATTGATGTCATGTCATATTAACACTCCCTTTAAGTGGAAAGTGATGTCGGCAGGCTGGCTGCCTGCCTGGCCAGCTGTTCTGATTGGTTGTCAATTCGTCTGTCTTGTATCTATCTGTCTCTTTGTCTCCATCTGTCTCTATCTCACAGGAACACATACTTTAATACAATTATACAGAGTAAATTACCTAGGATAACTAAAAATGAAGACAAAGTGTTATAATGTCTTGTGATCCGTAATACCAGTTGGTTTGAGCTACTTTTGAGACAAGCAGACAGGAAGGAGATCCCACAGGCAGACAGAAAGACAGACACAGAGATGACAGAAGACAGACACAGAATAGACAGAAGAAGACAAAAAAACAGAAGAAGAAAAGAAAAAAAAACAGACACAAAAATAGACAGAAGACAGACACAGAGAAGACAGAAGACAGACACAGAGAAGACAGAAGACAGACACAGAGATAGACAGAAGACAGACACAGAGATGACAAAAAGACAGACACAGAGATAGACAGAAGACAGACACAGAGATAGACAGAAGACAGACACAGAGAAGACAGAAAGACAGACACAGAGAAGACAAAAAGACAGACACAGAAAGACAGAAAGACAGACACAGAGAAGACAGAAAGACAGACACAGAGAAGACAGAAAGACAGACACAGAGAAGACAGAAAGACAGACACAGAGAAGACAGAAAGACAGACACAGAAAGACAGAAAACAGACACAGAGAAGACAGAAAGACAGACACAGAGAAGACAGAAAACAGACACAGAGAAGACAGAAAACAGACACAGAGATAGACAGAAAGACAGACACAGAGAAGACAGAAAAAAACCCAGAGAAGAAAAAGACAGAACAGGGCAGAAAGACAAACAGAAAGACAAAAAGACAGAAAAGAAAGACAAAAAGACAGAAAAGAAAAGACAGAAAAGAAAGACAGAAAAAAACACAGAAAGACAAAAAGAAAACACAGAAAGACAAAAAGACAGAAAAGAAAGGAAAAAAGACAACAAAGAAGACAGAAAGACAGACAAAAAAACAGAAAGACAGACAAAAAGACAAAAAGAAAACACAGAAAGACAAAAAGACAGAAAAGAAAGACAAAAGACAGAAAAGAAAGACAAAAAGACAGAAAAGAAAGAAAAAAAAGACAGACAAAAAAAGACAAAAAGACAGAAAAGAAAGACAAAAAGACAGACAAGAGAAGACAAAAAACAGAAAAAAAACAAAAAGACAAAACAGAAAAAGAAAGACAGAACAGAAAGACAAAAAACAGAACAGAAAAAGGCAGAAAAGAAAAACAGAAAGACAGACACAGAAAAACAGAAAGACGGGCACAGAAAAACAGAAAGACGGGACAAAAAACAGAAAGACGGGACAGAGAAGACAGAAAGACGGGCACAGAAAAACAAAAAACAAAAGAAAAACAGAAAGACGGGCACAGAGAAGACAAAAAGACGGGCAAGAGAAGACAGAAAGACGGGCCGAGAAGACAGAAAGACGGGCACAGAGAAGACAGAAAGACGGGCAAGAGAAGACAGAAAGACGGGCACAGAGAAGACAGAAAGACAGGACAAAAGACAAAAAACGGGAGAAAGACAAAAAGACGGGACAGAAAGACAAAAAGACGGGACAGAAAGACAGAAAGACGGGGAAAAAGACAGAAAGACGGGCACAAGAAGACAAAAAGAACACAGAAAGACAAAAAGACGGGACAGAAAGACAGAAAGACGGGAAGAGAAGACAGAAAGACAGACACAAGAAGACAGAAAAGAAAACGGGAAAGACAAAAGAAGAAAAGAGAAACAGAAAGACAGAACAAAAACAGAAAGACAGAACAAAAACGGGAAAAAAGAAAAGAGAAGACAGAAAGAAAAAAGGCAGACAGAAAGCAGAACAGACAGAAAGACAGAGACGACAGAAAGCAGACAGAAAGACAGAGACAGACAGAAAGACAGACAGAAAGACAGACAGAAAGACAGAAAGACAGAAAGACAGACAAAAAGACAGAAGAAAGACAGAGCAAAAAGAAAGACAGACAGAAGACAGAGACAGACAGAAAGACAGAGACAGACAGAAAAAAGAGACAGACAGAAAGACAGGAAAGACAGAAAGACAGAACAGAAAAACAGAAAGACAGAACGGGAAAGACAGAAAGACAGAACAGAAAAACAGAAAGACAGAACAGAGAAGAAGAAAGACAGGACAGAAAGACAGAAAGAAGAAAAAAGACAGAAAGAAGAAAGAGAAAAAAGCAGGACGGGAAAGACAGAAAGACAGGACAGAAAAACAGAAAGACAGGACAGAGAAAAGAAAGACAGAACAGAGAAGACAGAAAGACAGGACAGAGAAGACAGAAAGAAGACGAGAAAAAGAAAGACAGGACAGAGAAGACAGAAAGACAGGACAGAAAGACAGAAAGACGAAAGAGAAGACAGAAAGACAGAAAAAAAAGACAGAAAGACAGAAAGAAAGACAGAAAGACAGAACAAAAAGACAGAAAGACAGACAGAAAACAGAAAGACAGAAAAGAACAGAAAGACAGAAAAGAAAAACAGAAAGACAGAAAAGAGACAGAAAAAGACAGACAAGACAGAAAGACAGAGACAGAAGAAAGAGAAAAAAAAACAGAGACAAAAGAAAGACAGACAGAAAGACAGACAGAAAGACAGAGACAGACAGAAAAAGACAGACAGAAAGACAGAAAGACAGAAAGACAGAAAGACAGAAAGACAGAGACAAAGAAAAAGGGCAAGAATAGAAAAAGACAGAAAAAAGAAAAAGAAAGAAGACACAGAGATGGACAGGGAAACCAAGTAGCAAAAGAAAAAGAATAGACAGAAAGCAGCCAAAAGCAGAAAAAAACACAGAATAGACAGAAAACAACACAAATAGACAAAGACAGCCGGGTAACAGAAAGACAGACACAAGTAGAAAAAAAGCACCCCAAAATAACAAAAGACGCACAGGAAAACAGAAAACAGACCGAGATGACAGAAAGACAAACGAGGTAGCAAAAGACAGCACAACAGAAAACGGAAGCAGAAAGACAAGAAAAAAAAAAAAAGGGGAAAGACGAAAACAGACAGAAAACAGAGAAGAAAAGAAAGACAAGACAACGAAAACAAGCAGACAGAAAACACCGTAGAAGGGAAAGACAAACGAGATAACAAAAAAAGCACAGAGATAGACGAAAACGACCGGTAACGAAAAAACCAGAATGACAGGCAGACACGAGATGACAGAAAGACAGACACAAGATAACAGAAAACAGAACAGAAAAGACAGAAAGACAGAACAGAGAAGACAAAAGACAAAAAACAGAAAAGACAGAAAGACAGAACAGAAAGACAGAAAAGACAGAACAGAAAAGACAGAAAGACAGAACAGAAAGACAGAAAGACAGAACGGGGAAAGACAGAAAGACAACAAAGAGAAGACAGAAAGACAGAACAGAAAAGACAGAAAGACAGAACAGAAAGACAGAAAAGACAGAAAGACAGAAAAGACAGAAAGACAGAAAAGACAGAAAGACAGAGACAGAAAAAGACAGAAAAGACAGAAAGACAGAAAAGACAGAAAGACAGAGAAGACAAAAAAGACAGACAGAAAGACAGAAAAGACAGAAAGACAGAAGAAAAAGACAGAAAAGACAGAAAGACAGAGACAGAAAAAACAGAACAGAAAGACAGACAGAAAGACAGAGACAGAAGAAAGGACAGAAAGACAAAAAGACAGAGACAACAGAAAGACAGACAGAAAGACAGAGACAGAAGAAAGACAGAGACAGACAGAAAGACAGACAGAAAGACAGAGACAGAAGAAAGACAGAGACAGACAGAAAGACAGAGACAGAAAGACAGAGACAGAAAGACAGAGACAGAAAGACAGAGACAGAAAGACAGAGACAGAAAGACAGAGACAGAAAGACAGAGACAGAAAGACAGAGACAGAAAGACAGAGACAGAAAGACAGAGACAGAAAGACAGAGACAGAAAGACAGAAAACAGAAAGACAGGGCAGAAAGCAGAAAACAGAAAGAAGAGACAGAAAGACAGAGAAGAAAGACAAAAAGACAGAAAGACAGAAAAAAAAGCAGAAAACAGAAAGACAGAGAAAAAAAGACAGAAAACAGAAAGACAGAAAAACAGAAAGACAGAAAACAGAAAGACAGAGACAGAAAGACAGAAAACAAAAAAGACAGAAAACAGAAAGACAGAGACAGAAAGACAGAGACAAAAAGAAGAGAGACAAAAAGACAGAAAAACAGAAAGACAGAGACAGAAAGACAGGGGAGACAGAAAGAAGAGAGACAGAAAGACAGGGGGAACAGAAAGACAGAGACAGAAAGACAGAAAAGAAAGACAGAAAACAGAAAGACAGGGGCAAAAGACAGAGAACAGAAAGACAGAAGAAAGAAGAGAGACAGAAAGACAGAGAGACAGAAAGACAGAAAACAGAAAGACAGAGAGACAGAAAGACAGAGAGACAGAAAGACAGAGAGACAGAAAGACAGAGAGACAGAAAGACAGAGAGACAGAAAGACAGAAAAACAGAAAGACAGAAAACAGAAAGACAGAGAGACAGAAAGACAGAGAGACAGAAAAAAGAAGACAGAAAGACAGAGAAAAGAAGAAAGACAGAAGACAGAAAGACAGAAGACAGAAAGACAGAAGACAAAAGACAGAAAAAAGACAGAAAGACAAAAAGAAAAAAAGGGAAAAAGACAGAAGACAGAAAGACAGAAGACAGAAAGACAGAAGACAAAAGAAAAAGACAGACAGAAAGACAGAAGACAGAAAGACAGAAGACAAAAAGCAGACAGAAAGACAGAAGACAAAAGAAAAAAGACAGAAAGACAGAGAGACAAAAGACAAGACAAAAGACAAAGACAAAAGACAAGGACAAAGACAAAAAACAAGAACAAGAGCAAGAACAAAGACAAAGACAAAGACAGAAACAAGAACAAAGACAAACAGAAACAGAAAAGACAAAGACAGAAAGACAAACAGAAAACAGAAGACAAAAGACAAAGACAAAAACAAGAACAAAAACAGAAACAGAAAGACAAAGACAAAAGACAGAGACAGAAAGACAAAAAGACAAAAAACAGAGAGACAGAAAGAAAGACAGAAAACAGAAGAGACAGAAAAAAAAAACAGAAAGAGACAAACAAAAAGACAGAAAGAAAACAAAAAACAAAACAAACCAAACAACACAAAACAAACAACAAAAACAACACAGGACAGCACGGCAGACCAGCAGAAAGACAACACACACACACAGAGCAGACAGAAAGACAACCCCCAAAGAACAGACAGACAGACAGGTTTGGTAACAAATAAAGGAAGCAATGTAAGCTGTCAAATGTCATCACTATAATTACTGGACTGATAAGAAGAATAAGACTATGGCCCCCCTGTCTCCAAATGTCACCAGTCTCATTAGTGGAATCAGATGAGATAGGCACACACAAATTTTTTATTATTATTGTGTGGGTGTAATATAATCAGAGAATTCAGAGTTTGGAAAAAAGGGAGAGGGGGGTTAAAACTTTTTCCCGGAGTGAAGAGGGGGGGGGGGGGCATAGAGTACCATCCAAATATCAAAGTAGGTTCGCCAAAGGTTGGAAAGGTAAATTTTGTTCAAGATCCCAAGCTGTTGCGTTGAAGGATGTAGAAATGGTTAAACGAAATTTTAAAGGGAACATATGAAATTTGGGTACCTATTGAGGGGAAACGTTTCCCCCTAAAGATAAATGTTCATATTTTTAATTTATAATTGTGGTTTTTTTGAACCTTTTAATGAAAATTAATTTTTATTTTTTTATTATTATTATTATTATTATTATTATTCACTATCATTATTATTATTATTTTTATACTATCGTTATTATTATTCTTATACTATATACGGGCTTGCATGAATTACAGACATATGGGGGGAACATCGGATTTTACATTCTAGCACTGTGGGGGCATAGTACAGTACTGTATACGAGTTTTTCTTTACATTCTTTTGTATGAAGGAGTTTGAAATTAAATTAAAGTGTTTTGGGGCATATTTAGGGTTTAAAAACTAAAAAAATTTACTTTATAGGTTTTTTTTTATCCGCCCCCAAAATTGCTTTTTTTCCAAAATTTCCCGGGGTGGTCTTGGAATGTAACTCCCACAAATTTTTGGGGAAAAAAAAGGTCTTGAGGATATATCTCCAAGAGAACCCGAATTTGGTTCAAATTGGATAAGTTTAGTTTTAAAAAATATAGGAAAATATTGGTTTGGAAATAGGGTAGTTGATGAGTGGAACAGTCTGCCTAGTAGGGTTATTGAAGCTAGGACCTTGGGTAGTTTCAAATTTGGTTTGGGATAAATCATGAGTGAGGGGTTGGTTTGAGGGGGACCCACTTGAGTTAATAGAATCATAAAAGCTTATTTTTTTATCCTATAACATTTAAAAAAAAAATCTTTTTTTTTTCTAAAAAAATTTTTTTTTTTTTTTAAAAAATTTGGGGCACTTTTTTGAGCTAACGTAAATATACGTTTCCGTTTAAGGGTTAATGAAAAATTAGAAAAAAATTTCCCCTACATTTTAACTTTTACTAAATTAAATTCCCCTTTACAGTGGCCCCCCGGGTTTAAAAGAATACCCCGGGAAAACGTGCAATTATGTAAGTATAATTTTTTTAAAAATTTTTTTTGGGGAAATGTTTTTTTGGGGGGCTGAAATAGCCCCCCCTACGGGGGAAAATTTTTCCCTTTAAAAGGGGGGAAATTGGGTTTTGGGACTTGAGCAAAAATTCAGGGGAAAACGAACTGGGGGGGCCCCGTACAGTGGACCCCCAGTAACGGGGCCCCCGGGAAAATTGGCCCCAAATTTTGGGGGGTAAATACAGCCCTCCCCACTTTGCGGCCCTCGCCGACGCCCGGACTTCGACGGGGTCTCTAAAACCCCCTTTTTACCCCCCAAAAATATATATTAGACCTACCCCTTTTTTTTTTTTTACAGTGTATAACAAATATACAGTACACTGCTGTATAAACATTTAAGAACATGAACATAAGGGGGAAAACGAGCAGGCCTGTTGGCCCATACTTTGGCAGGTCCCCTTTTTAAATCCAACCCACTAACAGAATATTTGCCCAACTCATTTTTTAATGCTACCCAAAAAATAAAAAATTTTATAATAAGAACATAAGAAAAAGGGGGAACACTGCAACACGCCTGTTGGCCCCTACTAAAGGGCCTTCACAATCCATCCCACTAACAGAATAATTACCCAACCTAATTTTCCTTTTTCCCAAGAAATGTTTGAAGATTCTATTAACTAAAGGGGGAAAAACCCCCCAAATCCAACCCCCCCCACTCATGCATTTATCCCAAAACCCCCAAATTTTAAACTCCCCAAAAGGGGGTAGCTTCAATGACCCT
>WNWK01010809.1:0-29060 GCA_009830355.1 Cherax destructor | reverse complement strand
ACAACTAGATTAAACTCAAAAATTTTCTTTTGATTGTCTTTTAATAGTATGTAAAACCCATTTAATAATTTAAATAATACAGAACTGAATAAACTCAATCAATTTTTTACATTAATCTTAGTGAATAAGTCTCTAGAATAAACTCCCCCTAATATATCCAGTGGCTCTCCTTGCTTACAGTTTTATTTTGTTTTAAAATTTTAACTCCAATAACATTGTACATTTGAAAATGGAAAAAAAAATTAAATTATTTTTTATTATTAATCATAAAATCTGAAGTTCAAAGAGTATTAACTCAAGGTTGGAACCCGGCATAATGTTAAACGGATGTTCAGAAATTTTAAATTTTTAAATAAAAAATTGGCGGGGAAAAAAAATAAACCAAGAGCATCAAATACCCTGGTAATCAGCAGACACCTAAACCCCGCCAGTCCCTAAAACTGAATCAGAAGCAACAAGTTGTATAACAGACCGAAAAACCCAAATTGTTAAAAAACACAAATATTTGCAACAGAGGAAGTTAACCGAGAGTCATGGTTGGCAAAAATTTAAAGATGCATCCCCTCAGAAAAGTCAAAGGAAAAAAGAGCCATACAGGATTTGCAAGAAACCCAAAATATTTCTATTCCTTCCCAAAACCCAAAGCTAAGAATTTGTTAAATTGGCCCTTATTGAGAGGAGTTCGTATACTGACGATGAACAAAATAAGGAAATCCTAAAAGAACATTATGAGTCAGTGTTCAGCAACCCACTAAATGACAGCAAGGTAGAAAATGCAGAAATATTTTTCACTCCAGCAGAAGGCCGCACAGACCAACTAACTGACATTAGTACAAATCCCATAGATTTTGAAAAAGAAATGGACAACATGCCCACTCACTCAGCACCTGGACCAGATTCATGGAATGCTTTATTTATAAAGAAGTGCAAAGTACCATTAGCAAGAGCCCTTAGTATTCTTTGGAGAAAGAGCTTAGATCTATGTGAAATACCGGAGGCCTTAAAGAGTGCAGACATAGCTCCTTTGCATAAGGGAGGTAGTAGAGCACTAGCTAAAAATTACAGACCAGTAGCCCTAACTTCTCACATCATAAAAATCTTTGAAAGAGTGATGAGACGGCAGATTACAAAGTTCATGGACCAGCACAACTAACATAACCCGAACCAGCATGGCTTTAGAACGGGACGATCATGCCTGTCACAGCTGCTGAACCATTATGACAGAATTACGGAGGCAATGGAAGACGACCAAAACGTAGATGTGATTTACACAGATTTTGCAAAGGCATTTGACAAATGCGATCATGGATTGATAGCGCACAAAATGAGGGAAATGGGCACTACGGGGAAGGTAGGCAGATGGATTTTCGAGTTCATAACACAAAGAACACAAAAAGTAGTAGTGAACAGGGTAAGATCCAGCATCAGCGAGGTCAAAAGCTCAGTGCCCAAAGGCACTGTCCTGGCACCTCTGCTGTTTCTCATCCTCATAGCAGACATAGATAAAAACACCCGGCACACTTTTGTATCATCATTTGCAGATGACACTAAAATAGGCATGAAAGTCACTATGGTAGAGGACACTGAAAAATTACTGGAAGACATAAGCAGGGTCTTCCAGTGGGCAGTGGAGAACAACATGACGTTCAATGGTGATAAGTTTCAGCTGCTTAGGTATGGAAAGAATGAAGAACTCAAAAGGAACACTATATACAAAACGCAAGAGGGTCACCACATAGAACGAAAGGAACACGTAAAGGACTTTGGAATAATTATGTCTGCTGATCTTTATTTTAAAGACCATAACAAGACAAAGATCACAACAGCCAGGAAAATGATGGGGTGGGTATTGAGAACTTTCAAAACAAGTGAAATAATGCAGATGGTGACACTCTTCAAATCGCTAGTGCTCCCTCACTTAGAATACTGCTCAGTGCTGACGGCCCCGTTCAGGGCAGGAGAAATATCAGAGCTGGAACAAATTCAGAGATCGTTTATGGCTCACATTGAGCCATTGAAACATCTAAATTATTGGGAACGCCTTCAAGTCTTGAACATGTACTCATTGGAGCGGAGGAGAGAGAGATACATGATAATATATACAGTACTTGGAAAGTATTTGAGGGCCTAGTCCCAAATCTGCACACTGCCATAACAACATACTGGAGTGAGTGATATGGGAGGAAGTGTAAAATAAACCCAGTGAGGAGCAGGAGTGCAGTGGGGACAATTCGAGAGCACTGTATTAACATCCGGGGTCCCAGAGTATTCAACATCTTACCAGAAGATATCCGAAACATGGCTGGAGCCAGTGTAGAAGCCTTCAAGAGGAAACTGGACAAGTATCTTCACCAGGTGCCAGATCAATCAGGCTGTGATGGATATGTGGGGCAGCGGGCCTCCAGCAGCAACAGCAACAGCCTGATTGACCAGACAAGCACCGGGCTCAGAGAGCAGATAAACTCTCGAAACTCTTCAAAGGTATATGAAAGGTATACTGTATGTGTACCTGTGCGTGAATAAACTTACTGAATAAACGTGTTATTTTTGCCTCTTGTTGTGTAAAGTAGATATGTACATCATACATTGTCCATAAAGATAAGGTGGCTTTGAAGCCACTGTCGGTCATTATGAGCTCAGCTCATGCAGGTAAGCTGTGACCGGTAAATTTGGATCTACATATGAGAGAACAGGTCTGTGTGGTAAGTGTGCACTATATAAAAAAAATCCTGTAGCACTTGCTGCATATTGAGAAAAAAACTGTGACTGTTTTTGGTGTAAAACAGCGACTTTCCGGTGTATTTTCATATGGGTTTTATGGTTGTATTCTCGTTTTTTTTTTTTTTTGGTCTCATTTGATAGTGGAAGATATATTACAGAAATAGAAATTATTTTAATTGGTTTCACGACAGAAAGTACCTTGAAATTGAGCTCAAATTAACAGAAATGTTAGATTTTTGCCGATGTTCAAGAGTAAACAAAAGACATCACCATCCAATACATGTCTGACTGGCCGATCTAATACGCAGTCATAAATGGGTTGACATTATTTATACAATTATTTCAATAATGTAGTAGTCTACATAACAGTAAATCTATTTTTTGTGTGAATAAATTCAAAATGGAAAGCAAGCGTAATATAAGAGGGGCCTGGAGATGTGACAGATAAACTGAGAAAATGTTTTTTTAGTGTCAGGAATGTCTGTATTGTTTATTCTGGACCCTATTTTGAAATTAGCATCTCAATTTGTGTGAAATTGGTCAAATTACCGAATTATGACCACTTTATTGGGTAGTTGAAATAGGTAAATGGGCGGTTTCTTGTTCTCAATCGACAGAATAGAAATAATAGTAGCAAAATAGCTATGAGTTTGGTAGACTGGAACAATGGAATGGGCCAAAAATGGGGTGTTAAGTGGGCGAAATCACCGATGTTTAAATATCGCCGTTGGGTTAAGTGTATTCTAACCTAACCACTCTGTAATCCAGCAAAATCACTAATCCTGCACCCTACAGGTTCTGATGATGCCAGATTAGTGATGGTCAACCTGTAATATTTCCTTTGTTTAGAAGTTCTATTTTGTGTATCAATACATGTAGGTTCATTTATAAAATAAATAAATAAAATAAAAAGTTTATTTCTTTGCAAGTATACATATATTTATTTAGTGTCTAATGTGTTAAATGGCTGCTGGGTCATAGTTCTATGAAAATTTGATCTCTCATCCCTTCCTTTCAGAAAGTCCAAATTATGAAAACTGGAGATGAAGAAAGAGGACCAGAGTCGGATTGTACCTTGGGGGAACAAAAATGGCAAACTTCAAGAAAGGAGAACACTGGTGTAAGTATAATATACTAAACATGTCACCAGAGGTGCATTTTAATCTAATGTAAAGTAAAGTAAAGTAAATTTTATTTCATTGCAGATTGCAGATTACATAGGTATTGGTAGTTACAATATAAATTGAGTGCAAGGAGAGCCACTGACATGCCATGGCATTAGGGGCAGCTTAATCTAGTAACTTAAAGACTATGTACTTAATATTAGAGAAATTTATTGAGTTTATTCTAGTTTAAAATTATTTTCAAAATTACAATATGATGAAATTTTACTGTTTAAATTATTATATGATGATATTAGATTGTTACAGGTGTTTAGATTCTCAAATGGTAATATTGAATTGAGATTATCTTAAGGAAAATAACATTGAGCATTTTTGACATTAACTTATAATATGAGTATTTAGTTTTGATTGAGTAGGGGGTAACATAATAATAACATATTATTAAAAATTGAGATTATCGTATAGGAAAGTAATAATGAGCATTTTTCAAAGTAGTTTATAGTATGATCATTTAGTTTTGGGTGAGTAGGTGGTTTTTGAGTTACGTCTTAAATTGATTTTCAGACAAGATTATCTTAATATTTACTGGTAATGAATTCCAGATTCTGGGGCCCTTTATGTGCATAGGGTGTCAGTAGGGTACAGGCACCAAATTAACCAAAGGGCTGCAGAACTGCAGTCATGAACTGTAATTTGACAATGCATTTGCAAATGTCAGGCCTCTTAGCTTATTATATATTCACAGCTTCTCTCAGCATTAGGATTTTATTATTTTCATCAAAAGAAATGCAGTACATATAAGAAAGCTGTGTCCTTGGCAGTGTTCGGATTGGTCATAGACCAGGCCTAAGAAAGTAGAGTTGTTAAGTTAGAGTGACTATAATGATCATAGTTGTTATGAAGAAATAATTGTAGATCTTTAATCCTTCTCAAAAAAAAAAAAAAAATATATAATTTCTCTTGCACACAAGTGTGCAAAAAAAAAAAAAAGAATGAAAAGTGCCTGCTAAGTCAGATAACTTGGCACACCAGACTTCACAAAGCCTTGCAAATAACTGATGCAAGTGGTTGATTCTTGATAAGTAGCAATTTGTGCTATTTCATCTAGTAAAATTTTTGGGTAATGTCAGTGTTCTTGCAACAAATGCTTCACAATTTAAAAAAAAATTTTTTTTTTATTTTTTTATTTTTTTGATAAGTCTCTTGACCTAATAATTGATGGAGGACTATCAGTGCATCAGTACAACTTCCTCAGTGATACAGAAATAAGGAAGTGAAGCCAAAAGCATTGGAAATGCCATCTTTGGTCAATGGGAAGAAAACAGGTTAAAATAATCACACGAAAGATTATCTTCAGATTTTTGGAGAGTATGTTAGTTTAGATGGGTCTAGTGCTTTGAGACTTTAGAATTTCCTTTGTAGTTCTTTTTCCCTAAGTTTTACCCTGACAGATTCCTTGGTTTGGTTGACTTACAATGTCCAGGAGGATTTTGCCAAATGCTTTCATTCTTTGTATTCATAGTTGTGGTAAAAGCCTATGGCACGTGTAAGTTTGGCATTCTCCACTGTATCCACTCTTGGACTGCACTGTTGACCTTTCAGTTTCTGCAGCAGTTTGAGCAACAGGTTATAAAAGGTGATGGTTGTTCGTTGTTACTCAAGATTTTATTCATGACACAGTAAAGTGTCCATGGTTTAAGACTTAAAGGTTTAGGTGTGATTTATACAGTCACAAAGGTGGCTGCTGAGATCTCAGTCAAGTTTAGGTGAAATATGTGAAGAATGAATTGGCAGTTTACTCATCAGCGATCTGTTGCAGTCTGCAGGTAGCACTGCACAGTATAATGTTGCAGAGTGAGCTGCTGCACTTTGCTGCAGGTTTCTGTCCAGACTTCTTTTTTAATCACTCTGTCTGGCAAGTCATCCTGCTTTCCATGTACTGCTACATGGTGTGGTCCTTATTCAACATAGTGACAGTCCTTGGTGTGGTCCTCGACTGGGCTCTGATATCGGCCATCCCTCTCAAGAAACATAAAACAGGTACACTGCAGGCACTAGTTTTTGTGATGTTTTTTCATGGGATTTGGAGCACAATGTAGTGGACTAGGCTTCACTTGCATGTGGTTTTGTATCATTTTTGCACGAGTATTGCATCCAGATGTACCCTTTATGTACCTCTGTAATCTTTTTTTCTATTTTTTCTTATGAAATGATAGAGAATCTTTTTCCGATCATAACGCAACAAAAATTATGAAATTTGATCGAAAACTAATGGAATTATGCTTTCGCGAAGTTAGCGGTATGAATGACTTTTACGCATCGACGATTTCGCCCACTTTGAGCCCTATTTTCGGCAAATTCCAATGTTTCAGTCTACTAAATTATAGCTGTTTTGCTAGAACTCCATATCTTCTATCGATTGAGTAGAAGAAACCGCCTATTTACCAATTTCAACTACCCAAAATAGTGGTCAGAAAATTGCAATTTGGCCAATTTCACACAAATTTCAAATGATGCCAATTTCAAAATAGGGTCCATAATAAACAAGGCAGACATTCCTGGCATTAAAATAACATCTTCTCTGTTCATTAGTCATGTCTCCAGGCCACTCTTACATTACTTTTGCTTTCCATTTTGAATTTTTATTCTCACAAAAAATAGAAGATTTACTGTTATGTATACAACTGCATCATTGTAAAAATGGTATAAATAATATCAGCACACTTGTGCAAGAATATTAGACTCTCCAGTTGATGTGTATTGGACGCATTGTGTGATTTGTTTACTCTTGAATATCGGCCAAAATCGAACATTTTCGCTACTTTGCGCTCAGTTTCAAGGTACAGTGGACCCCCGAGTAACGTAAAAACTTCATTCCAGAAGCCTGCTCAAGTGCCATTACCGAACGAATTTACTCCCTTAAGGAATAATAAAGACCCCCAAAAATACACTTCCAAAAGGACTTACAATATTATGCTTACATAACTGTACGATTTCCGGGGTGTTCGTTACTCGGGGGTCCACTGTACAGTAGATCCCCGGGTTTCGACCACCTCAAAACTCGAACAATTATGTAAGTGTATTGTTGTAAGTGCTTTTGTAAGTGTATTTTTGGGGGTCTGAAACGGACTAACTTACTTTACATTATTCCTTATGGGAACAAATTCGTTCGGTAATGGCACTTGAACAGCCTTCTGGAACGAATTATGGCTGAAATTCAGGGGTCCACTGTAATTTTGAAGAAAATATCATAGATGGTCTAATGAAAATGTCTATATTAACGTAAAATAAGACATTTAATGTGCCCAAGAGTGATCATTATTAGTACAGTGGTACATCAGGATACGAACTTAATTAGTTCCAGAAGGCTGTTCGATTGCCGATACCGAACGAATTTGTTCCCATGAGGAATGATGTAAATTAGATTAATCTGTTTCAGACCCCCAGAAATACACTTACAAAAGCATTTACATAAATACACTTACATAATTGTTCGAGTATTGAGCTGTTCGTATCCAGAGGTACCACTGTATTACATAATGTTTTCCCTCCACCTGGCAACCACACCTCCATAGCATATAAACAGCATGTTTATAAGCTATGTAACGTGTTTCTTATATAGTTTTGAAGAAAATATAGATGGATTAATGAAAATAAGACATTTAATGTGCCCAAGAGTGATAATTATTAGATAATAGAGAGATGTGCTCACGGAGAATATAAACAAATTGGGTGGCGCGCGCCTTATTTCAAAGACCGCTTGCCGCATAGAAAGTTTTGGTCATAATTTGAACTCGGCATATTAGTGGAACACCGTAAAGCGGGGCCCTACTGTACTGACGCTTCACTTGTGAATATGATTCCTCATTATCACTACTCGAATGGTCATCAAGAGCAATAAAATCAAAGTCCACGTCACTATCATCACTATTACTCAAGTCTGAGGCCTGGCCACATGAAAATATTAGTATTATCTTGTGAAGAGGTACAGTTGAACATGACTGAGACGCACCAGCACCCGAGGTGGAAGGTTGAGGGCCATCAGGATTTTCGGCACTATTTTTGATATCCTGATCATTGCTTTCGGTCACAAATTGATCAAAACTATAGAATTCCTCTTCATATCCACTTCCATCAGCGTCAGAACTATCACTTGGGAAGAGGAGAGTTCCAATTCGCCTCGGAGTGAGAGCTGCCTTGCCGTGAGGCATGGTGAACAAAGCGTACTGAGATGCCTTTCCCACAATGCCATGTGTGTGCCCAGATTTTTTGTTTACTGTGCACACTGACCATGCAGACCCATTCTCTTGGATGTAGGCCTACCAGCCTTCTCGCGCTAAATTTGAGGCCTCTAGAATTTTGGCATACATAGTTCTATGGCTTGGACCCTGGCTTCAAAGCCGTAGAACTACGGGACGGACCCTGAAGGGGTTAAGTCGGATATCACTGTATTTTGGCAGTGAATACAGTGGTACCCCGACTTACGATGGTCCCCAAACACACCCTTTTATGTAAGTTTATTTTTTTAAATGCTTTTGTAAGTGTAATTTTGGGGGTCTAAAAGGGCTAGTCTATTTTACATCATTTCTTATGGAGATAAATTCGTTTGGTAATGGCACTTGAACAGCATTCTGGAATGAAAAAATATCGTAAGTCGGGGTACCACTGTATACTACTACTACTTTAAAATAGGCCGAGTTAGAGTAAGTAACTTTACCTAGCAGAATATGAGGCTGGATACCACCTCTCTAATCCTGTAGTTCCTTCATTATTATTTTTTAGGAGAAAGAGGGTGGCAATATTTGAGATTATTATTTTTTCTTTAACCTCTTGGCCTCTTAACATGTGTGGAGGCAAGAATGGAAGATTTTTACCTTTTAAACCACGGTACAGGGGAAGTTTGAACCCTTGGCAAGCAAGTTTTATGGGTTCAAACCCCACACGTGCCATGGTTTGTTGCAGTCTTATTTCGATTTCGTGAGTCATTTTATTTTTTATTTTTCAGTATGTTTAACCCTTTCATTGTCGAGACTCCTACTCACAAACTTGCTCTGTGTCAAAAAATATTCCAAAAAAAAAAAATATTTTTTCATACCAAAATCTTAAGAATAATTTTCTGAGTGTTATAAAAGAAAAAAAAAATTGCGATCAGTAGTTACCGAGATATGGAGGTGTGAAGTTAACAGAAAGTGAACCGCTGATGGCAACATCGGCAACTGCCGCTCACTCGGTATAATATTATTTTTACTTTTATTCTATTTTTTTCTTTCCTAATATTTTATTTTTTCAAGTACAGTGGTCCCTCTACTAACGAACTTAATCCTTTCCAAGAGCTAGTTCTTAACATGAAAAGTTCGTAATTCGAAACCTTATTTCCCATAAGAAATAATGTAAATACAATTAATCCGTTCCACCCAAAAATATTCACAAAAAATACATTTTAATTAAAGTTCTACAAACACAAAACAACATTATTAAAACTATAAATACTACTACTAATACTAAATAATAAAAAAACAGATTAATAAATAACATTTACTTACCTTTATTGAAGAGAGTTGCAGGCATCTGGAAGATAGGGAGGACGACAGGGGGAGTGTGTTAGTGTTTGGAAGGGGAATCCCCCTCCATAAAGACTTCAGGTAACAAGTCCTTATCTGTGTATGCCACTACATTTCTTAAACCTCTCAAACCAGCCTCTGCTGGCTTTAAAATCACTCTCCTCATCACTGGTTCCAGGCATTGTCTTGACAAGATCTGCATGCAACTTCCTTGCCTTTTCACAAATTATCGCCATGGAAATACTATCACCTGCTAATTGTTTGTTTATCCACCCCATCAACAACTTCTCAACCTCATCCACTGTTTTCGATCTATTTTTCGTTAACATATCAACCCTTTTTGCAACATTAGCTTCTTTGATCTCATTTCTCTTTGCCAGGATAGTGCTGATACTAGATTTGTTTTTGTTGTACATCCTGGCAAGGTCACTCACACGTACGCCACTCTCATATTTTTCTACAATCTCTTTCTTCAGTTCGATGGTGGTCCTCACTCTCTTTACCACAAGGTTGCCACTAGGAAGCTTCTTTGGACCCATGGTGACTTATTTCACAGTGACAATCACTGAACCAGCAATAAACACAACAAAAGTATTGTGAATGTTTGAGGGGCCCGTAGAACCGTTCATTCATTTTTGTTGCTTTTGGTTCAATTTCAATGAACGTTGATACTGTGATTTAACCAGCATTTTCACCCTTCACCAATATTTGTGAATTGACTTTGTGTTGCAAAATTGCAAGATATTGCAAAATTTTATGTAGAGGTGGGAGGGTATAAAACCCTCCCTGCTCAAGAAAATTGGTAAGACATACAATGTTCTAGTCGACATCAGATGAAAGATAAAGAGTTAGACTTATCTTTATTTCAATTTCTTTTGAGAGAAATGTCAATAGATTGTATTAATAATATTTTTTTAAATTTGTTTTTTTTTTTTAAGGACTTTTTTGGGAGGAAAAAATTCAATAAAACAAAACAGTAGGACATATCTAAAATCAATGCTGAAATTGTAATAGAACCATCATTCCTCAATAACATCTGAAAAAATCATGACACTCCTATAATTACTCTTCTCAAGTATGGGAAAATAATGTCAATAACTTATTCCTGTTTTATTCAGTTTTGTTATATGTAAAACTATGGAAATGGCGCACCAAATTTGACCGTGTTGCACACCCAACATTTGTTGACAGCCCTCTGGCTACTGAGGCACCATCTCTCACTCTGCTCACTCTAGTCCTCACAGAAGTTACCATGTAGTATATTTTGAATGAAACAATCATCAGAATCGTTATTTTTGGAGTAAAAACAAAACAAAAAAAAACACTATTGTCAACAGGCCCTCTTGATTATAGGAAAAACAAAAGAAATTTACATCTTTGGAAAAACATACTTAGAAATATGATACAGAGAAGCTGATTACATCAACATGTAGCCAGAATTATGAACTATTTTTTGGTAAGAAAATATTATTTTCCATAATTTTTCAGGTTCAATGTTTTTACCCCTCATAAATAGCGCCTGGGCCCCTTGAAAGAGCGCGCTGGGTAATGTTCTCTCAAGTGTAAACAATGCTTGACTGGCGTCCTTTCCGCCTCACCGTGCGAGCGCGGGGCAGGCGGATAGGTCTGGTACGGTTCGCTACACGAGTAAATGTTCGCTACATGAGAAAAATATTTTGCGAAAAAAACGTTTGTTACACGATTTGTTCGCTATATGGAGTGTTCGTTAATCGGGGTTCCACTGTATCTTTTGTGGCCTGTGAGACCAATATAATGCATATTGTGTATATATCCACTCATTGTATCGAACACAATAACTGCACAAATATTATCTGTAACTTCCCCATAATTTACACCTACACCCACCCAAATGACTGTAAACATAAAATTCCTAATACATAGCTATTGCATATTAATCTGAAGTTAGTCCTATTAAATCTTAAGCTAATCCTAAGTTTGTCTAAGATACTCTTCCAGTATGGTTTTAATAGAAACACTGTATCATGCCGATACAAATCAAATCCCATTTCTAAATCTACCATTTGTATGTACCTAACTGGGAGTGTATCTAATTACGTATGTACCTAATAATATGTTCAAATATACTACTCAAACATAACCTGTATTAAAATAGCATAAGAATTAGTATTAGTCTGCCCGAATTGCCTAGGCACAATAGTGACCACCTTTGTAATTAAAATCTTATAACACATAAACCACACATTGTAAGCTTTACAAGGAAATAAATATTTGTATATTGTTAACAAAACTTTGTTTACATAAACCAACAATTAAAAAAGTTGTTTATTACTATTGTTCTTTAATACAATGGATCCCCAGATATCATAGTCGTCGGATTTCATAATAGTGGTCCCTCCGTTTTCATGTATCTCTGTTTTCGTTTGTTTCAGTTTTCGTACAGTTTTTTCGGGGAAAATTTACCTCTGTTTTCGTGTGATTCCCTCCGTTTTCGTTTATGGTACGGAACCTGTCCAGTGCCCAGCGCACATACAAAGCCCGCAAGCCCGCCTCCCACGCACATTCTCAGGCAGTGTAGCATTGTTTCTGGTTGAGTGAACATTATCCTGTGAGTTCATACTAAACATTTCTTAACAATTCATTGTTTTTGGCCCTTGATTATTGTGTGACTGCTAAATAAGCCACCATGGGCCCAAAGAAAGCTCCTAGTGTCAGTCCTTTGGTAAAGAAAGTGAGGAACACCATAGAATTAAAAAAAGAAATCGTAGCAAAGTATCAAAGTGGAGTCGATAAAGGGTATAGCACCAGCCGGCGTTAAAGTGTAGCATTAACAGTGTAGCAAGTAAGTTAAGCCATTAATCGATAGAAAAATGACAACACGAAACCTAACTCCTCCATTGTTTGAGGAATATAGGAACAGACTAGAGCTGCCGTCTGCCAACATCTCCTCCAAGGTAAGTGTAAATCTTTCTTATTTATAGAAGTGTGAATATTCCTTATTTATAAATTAAAGTGTAAATATTTATTTATAAATTTTAGTGTAAATATTTCTTATTTATAAATTATATACATTGTGTGAATAGAGCTTGTGGCGGCCTGCTGCTGCTGCCGACCTCCACCAGCAGTGGCCCATATACCCAAAAAAACAATACTACCGCCAGTTCTCTCATACATAATGACATTTTATTCATTCTAGAGTATATATCATGTTTCTATGTTATTAATATTGTTTATTATGTCAGATGAATTGTGATAGATAAATAAGCCGTAGAGTTTATATTAGTGTCGTATTGAAGAGCTATCTTGTTCTGCCTCCAAACTCTCCTGCCTCTCTCATACACCAACAAACCAGTTGTTGCTGTTTCCAGCCTGGACAGGATTGAATTCTGTTCACTCCGTGAAGCTGACTGGAAACTAGTGGTGGTGAGAGGCAGTGGTGGTGAGAGACAGTGGTGGTGAGAGGCAGTGGTGGTGAGAGGTAGTGGTGGTGAGAGACAGTGGTGGTGAGAGGCAGTCTTAATGTAGAGTGAGAGGTGAGTAAACAAGATTAAATGAATAAACGAGAGAGAATGAGAGTGTACAATGTTCGGGAGTTTTGTCAACAAACCAGTTATTGTTGTTGTTACCAGCTTGGACAAGAATGAATTCTGTTCAATCCGTGTAGCCGACTGGAAAGAAGTGATCTAATGCAGTTAGCATTACAAACTCCGTTTTCTCTTATACTAATGCATCTGAAGAAGGAAAGAATGGGAAGATGTTTTCATAGCTGGACCGAGTATGCCCGCCACCACATTCGTAATGACACACATATTTTATTCATTCTAGAGTGTATATCAGGTTTTTATGTTATTTATATTGTTTATTATGACATATTAGATGAATTGTGATAGATAAATAAGCCGTAGAGCTGATATTAGTGTCATAATGAAGCATTTTGTCCTGCCTCCCAACAATAAACTCGCCTCCCTCTCTCCTCTCCATCTTCCATACACTAACAAGAGTCGCTAATAAAGGTAAGTGTGATGTTAAATGTTTATTTATACATGTTATTAGTGCTTTATATTTATTTGTCATTCTTTTCTGTATGTAAATCTAGTTGGTGCCAGATAAACTGGGCTGTATTCCATATGTTGGACTACATGCGGCCAGCAGTAACAGCCTGGTTGATCAGGCCCCGATTCACCGGGAAGCCTGGTTGATCAGGCCCCGATTCACCGGGAGGCCTGGTCGTGGACTGGGCAGGGGGGCATTGATTCCCGGAATACCCTCCAGGTAGACCCACACCGTCTTCACCACCACACTGTCTTCTCATTTCACTATCTGTTCCTGATGTAAGGCCACAGGATGTACTCCAAGATGTACTCCTTTCCCTTGGAATAGCATATGGCATACTACCAGAATGCATGTAGTCTCGTATAATTTGACGCTTCACTGAAGAATATTCCTCTTCATTGTCGCTACTGGAATTGTAATCAAGATCTTGGAAATCACAATCAGTATCACTCATGACCACTGCTCACATCTGAGTTCTGGACATGGAAAAATATGGGTTTCCTCTTTCGCAGTGGTACAACTGAACATGAACGAGACGGCCCAGCACCAGAGGTGGACGGTTGATAGTCATCTGGGTTTTCAGCACTATTTCTGGTATCCTGGGCATTGCTTTCGGCCACAAACTCCTTGAAACCATGAAATTCATCGTCATGACACTTCCATCTGTGTTAGAATTATCACTTGGGAAAAGAGTCCCAATTCGCCAGGGAGTGAGGTATTTCTTACTGCTAGGCATGGTGAACAAGACGTACTGAATTGGCACTCCCACAATGCACTGCAGCCTCCCTGATTTTTTTTTATACTGCGTGCACTGAGCGCACACACCCATTGTCTCATGTAGGCCTACCAGCTTTCTCCAGCCAGATTTCCTCTTCAAGGGGGGCTCCTTGGCATGGTGAAGAGGCTCTTGGTCTCCTTCCTCAGACCGAACCTAATTACCCCACAATCCCCCCTTCCCTATCCCATCCTCCCTTTCCTCCTCCTCCCCATCCCTCCCCTATTCCCTTCCTATTTTCAGCCTTTGTGATTTTTCCTACAGGCACTCTAGTTCTTAGGTAGGGGGAAGGGTACCAGGGTCCATCCCTTTCTATTGAGGTCCTTGGCGGTGGTGTAGTTTGCCGTGAAATCTCAATCTCCTGGGAATGTCCCAATCCCTCTCCAGTCTCCCGGGGGGGTGGCTTTGGGTATCTTTTGGGTGACTGGTGTTTCTCTGGAGGCCATTTTTCGGATTCCGGGGGGTGGTGGCCAAAGGAGGTATGCTTTGTGGCGGGTGTCCGGCCGCCCTCTCTTTTGTCCACTGAGGTGGCTCGGCGGATGTGAGGTTGCTGTCCCGGATTGCTGGTTTACTGGCATGAAGGGTAGTGTATGGCACGGGTTTCATGCCACATCTGCACTATTTGAGGGGCTGAGGTCCTCTTGGGTGCGAAGGGAGATTTTTGGCCCTTTCATTCCTTCTAGGAGCTATTCCTCCACGTACCCCTTTTTTTATTTTTTTATTTTATTTCCCTTTTTTTTTTCTAAAAAAGAATATGAGTAACATAACCATGGAGTTCCCAATCCATAAACCTGCTCCCCCTGGGCCCCTTTCTGATACCGCACCCTGTTCTGACCCTGCCTCATTATTTGACCACTCTTCAGACATTTCTAATGCCCCTATACCTCCTGCTGGTGCCGTTTCGACACCTGCTCCAGGTACCGGGTTTCAACTGACTCCTTCGATACGTCTGACCTTTGCTTTTCTTTGACTATGCTTCTGGCTTCTTCCTCTATGCTGTGGCAATTTTTGGATCGCTCGACAGTCCCACATCGGACCAACTCCTGTCCCACACCTAAACGCCCAAGACCATTACCTGATGATACTTCTTTGCTTCCTTCTCATTCTACTCAGAAAAGACCAGCATGTCACACACTCCCTTTACATGCTATGTTTCAAAATTCACAATTGACTAAGTTTTTTACTCTGTGACCGACTTCCTTTACTGCCTATCTTTGTGACCATAGTATTGGCAAGGCGCTCCTATGCCATGTAGGTAGAGATATATCCTTTAATGCTCTCAAGAGTGGTATGTGCATCATTACTGTCCAGAATGCTAACCAAGCTCACGATCTTTCTCTCCTTACAACTACAGTGGACCCCCGAAAATCAGCCATAATCTGTTCCAGCAGCTAGGCCTAAAATCGAACTGGCCGATTTCTGAACCATTATTTCCCATTAGAAATAATGTAAATATAATTAATCCGTTTCAGACACCCAAAAATATTCACAAAAAATTACATTTTTAAAGATTAAATATAGTTTTACATACACAAAACACACAACACATAATAACAACACATAATAAATTGACATTTAAAATAACATTTAACTTTATTGAAGAGACTTGATGGCATCTGGAAGATAGGGAGGAGGAGACGAGGAGGGAGCACTCATTGTTTGGAAGGAGAATCCCCCTCCAAAAGGACTTCAGGTAACAAGTCCCTCTATGGGGTTACTTCCCTTCTTTGTGTTTTAATGTCACTAGGACTTGACAGTCACTAGACCCCTGTTGCACAAAATAACTGTCAAGAGTGCTCTGTTTCTGGCACCTCTTTAACATGTTGTAGAGATGGCTTATTTCAGCTTGCTCAGGGTGGTATTTTTCAACAAATTCCTTCACCTTATTCCATTGAACAAATTTCCTTAATCTCAGTTCGATGGTGTTTCTCACTTTCTTTACCACAGGGGTGCCACTAGGAAGCTTCTTTGGACCCATGGTGACTTATTTCACAGTGACAATCACTTAACCACTAATAAACACAATAAATTTATTGTGAAATGTTTGAATGAGCATGCTGGGTAATGTTCACTCAAAGGTAAACAATGCTATACTGGCTAACGATGCCTGCGTGGCGAGGCGCCCAAGCGCGGGGCAGGCGGACAGGTCTGGTACGCGGGCCGATAATTGGGGAAAAATTGGGCCGAAAAAAGCGAAAAAAGCCATCGAAAATAGAGCCGGCTGATAATCAGACCAGCCGATTTTTGGGGGGTCCACTGTATTGATACTATGCCTGTAACTATCGAAAAACATCATTCCCTCAATTCTTGTAATGGTACTGTCATTCTGTCCCATCCCATTGTCCAACAGAATTTCCAGAATGTCATCACATGTCTGGAACAGCTACAACTCCAAGACCTCCCAATCCTCAAAGTAGACACTTATGTACTCCCTGCCTACAGGTGGAGACGATATCCTTGCAATGTAGCTCGCTTAACTTTTAACTGCCGTGAGCTTCCATCCTCTGTATATAAAGCGGGACACTGTTTACAAGTTCGAAAGGTGATCCCTACACCTCAACAGTGTAGAAATTGCTGGCATTTTGGTCATCCAGCAAAATATTGCAGGTTCGTCGCCGAATGCCCAGTCTGTGGTGCCGACGAACATACCAATACATCTTGTAGTCTGCCTCCCTCTTGCCTTAATTGTCATGAGGCTCACCCATCTTACTCTTGCTGTTGCCAAGTTTACTAAAATGAGCGTGAAATCCATTGTCTCAAAGAAGCAGAAGGCCTCCCATATACTATGGCAGTCTCTCGTCTACGCCTCTAAGGGAAACTTCCTCGTATTTCTTATTCTCGAGTTACTAAACATCCCCCCTCCTCTGGGGTCCCAACTTCTACAGTCTCCTCTGTGGTCACCCCTTCCACAGTTACCCCTGTCTCTAATTCTTTTGCTGTCCTGGACTCAGAGGTCCCTACCTCAGCACCTCATTCTGTTCTTACCTCTTCCTCTTCTCACACAAGTTTCTGTGTCTACAAGTTCTCGTACAACACCTACTCCCCATCGCCCCTCTCCTCCGAAATCTGGCTCTGTTAAGAGTGTGGAGGTTCAGCCTCCTTCTCGTACAGTACCTTTTCCCCCCTGTCCCCTCCCAGATCGCTTCCTCTCCTGTCCCCTCCCAGATCGCTTCCTCTCCTGTCCCCTCCCAAGCTTCTTCTCTAGTTCCCTCTACCCTTTCGTGTCCCCCCTACTTTGGTACAGTCCATCATCTCCACGATCTTTACTCACCCTCCTCCTTCCATCTCCAGTATTGTACCACATACAACGTCCTTGTCCTCAAAAACACTTGAAGCTGTCTCAGAATATATTGAGGAGACTAGACCATTGATGGACACCAATCCTCCACCTGTTCCTCCTCTCCACAACTCCTTTCTTCGCAGCATCCCAATCCTTCGCTGCTTAAAAATTTTCTTCTACCTCCACATGTGGACTTTTCTAACCCTACTAGTCCATAGATACCTCTACCTTCAGATTTCTTGTATCATTGTCTTTGCAAATCATGGCTTATTTACAGTGGAATATCTGCTGCCTCAGAGGTAACCGGGGTGAGCTCCAGCTGTTGCTCTCCCAGTTTTCCTGTTTGTTTACAAGAACCGAAATTATGCTCCGCTGTTATCCATTCCATCTCGGGCTATGATTTATTATATTCATCAGATCCTTTTCCCGATGGAAACTTTAATGAAAGTGCACTTCTTATACACACAATATTCGATACCTTCAGCTCTTTGTTCATACTTTGCTGCATTACACTGCAGCCCGTATCCACTTGAATAAGTGGTATACAGTCTGTTCTTTGTATCTCTCTCCTTCTCAGGCCATATCTATCGCGGATGTTGCATTTCTGGTTTCTTCCTTACTACCACCACTTCTGTTACTTGGTGATTTTAATGGCCACCATTTCCTCTGGAGGGGGTCTCACTGTGACTCTCGTGGCATTCAGTTGGAGGCTTTTCTCGATTCTCTCCCCCTCCATGTTTTAAATACAGGTTTTCCCACCCATTTTGAGCCTCATACTCATTCTCTCATGCATCGATCTCTTGGTCTGCTCTTCCTCCAATATAATAGACTTCACCTGGTCTTTCCTCCCAGACTTGCATGACAGCGATCATTTTCCAATCATTCTTACTTCTCCTTCATATTCACCACTTCCTCGTAGCCCACGCTGGCAATTTGACTGAGCAAACTGGGACCTTTCCTCACATCTAACTGCTTTTAGCGAGGTTCCTTCTTCGTCCTCCATTGATGAGCTTTTACACCTCTTCTCGACTTCAGTTTTAACCTCAGCTTCACATTCTATACCCCAAACCTCAGGCAGGCATTCTCAGAAGTGCGTGCCTTGGTGGTCTATTGCTTGTGCTCGGGCAGTACATTTGAAATGCACTGCGTGGGGCAGGTACAAAGAGACTCCTTGATTTTAAGCAGAAACGAGCAGTCTCGCCGTGTCATCCATGACGCTAAACACACGTGCTGGCGAGATTGTTTCCACCATCACCTCTGCTTCCTCTATGAGTGCAGTCTGGAAAAAAGTACAGAAACTGAGTGGTAAATACTCTCCCGACCTGGCTCCTGTTCTTCAGATTGCTGGTGCTCATATGGCAAACCCTTTTGACTTTGCCACCATAATTGGTAATCATCTTGTCCGTATCTCTCAGGGGCTTCATCTATGCCCCTTGTTTCATTCCTCAAAGTCTGCCAGAGAGTTAGAGCCCTTAAACTTTTCTTCTATCAGAGAAGAATCTTATAATGTGCTTTTTACACTTCTGGAACTGGAGGCAACACTCTCAGCTTGCCAATCATCGGCAGCTGGGCCTGACGGCATTCATATTCATATGCTACAGCATTTACATCAGTCAGCTCTTGCTGTCCTTTTATGACTTTAATCTTATCTGCCATTGTTCTCCATTTTTGCAAACCGGGTACTACAGGACATGCCTCTCACTATCATTGCTCTTACCAGTGCTGTTTGCAAGGTGATGGAACGTCTGGTAAATAGATGTTTGATGTGGGATTTAGACACACAATAGTCTCACCACTAGTTAATATGGCTTTCATAAGGGCTTTGCCAATAACCACTTAGTTATTGCCATATTTTTGGACCTTGAGAAGGCATATGATACAACTTGGAGGTATAATATTTTGGCCCAAGCCCACTCCTTTAGGCCTCCGAGGCAATCTACCATTCTTCCTTAAGAACTTCTTAACTCAGACATTTCTGTGTTCGGGTTAATAATATGCTTTCCCTGGACTTTGTCCAAGCTGAAGGTGTCCCCCAGGGATGTGTTCTGAGCACATTTTTTCTCCTTGCAATAAATGATAGGGCCTCTATTCTTCCATCCAATATTTTGTCATCACTATGTTGATGACTTCGCTATAGCTTGTGCAGGCGCTGACTGTCACCTCATTGCAGTTTCTCTCCAGCATGTGGTCAACAGTGTTTCCAATTGGGCCACCATTCATGGGTTTAAATTTTCTAGTACTAAAAGTCGCCAAATTACTTTCACTACATGTTCTGTCATCTCTGATCATCCATTGTACCTATATGGCTCAGGTATCCCAGAACGTGATATGGTCAGTCAGGTTTCTTGGCCTTCTGTTTGACCATAGGTTATTCTGGAAACCTCACATTACCTCTCTGAAGGCAAGAAGGCAACTTGTCATAGCCGGCTGAACCTCCTTAAAACCCTTGCTCATCTTTCATGGGGGGGCTGATGTAGAACTCTCCTTCGACTACATTCAGCCCTAATTTTATCGAAACTCGATTATGGGGGCCAGATATATTCATCAGCCTCTCCTGCAACTCTCTCTAACCTTAATCCCATCCATCACCAGGGATTACGTTTATGCCTTGGTGCTTTTCGCTCTTCACCGGTTGAGAGCCTCTATGTAGAGGCGAATATTCCATCCTTGTCTGATCGCCATGATGCTCACTGCCTTCACTATTATGTTTGCTCTCATGACCTCCACAACCCTTCCATATATAGGATAGTCACTGATGTTAGTAGATGCTCTTTATTTGTTCGTCGCCCCTGTTTACTCCATCCCTTTTCTCTTTGCCTACATTCGCTCATCTTCTCTTCAGTTACCATCTTTCTATGTTCATGTAGCATCTCACTTTTCCCTACCCTCTTGGGAAGTTCCAACAGTTCGTGTCTGTTCTTTCCCACTGCCACACACAAAAGCCCAACTGCCTACGGTGGCTTTTCGCTATCTTTTTCTTAACCACTTCCGATCTCATTCTCATACCATTGCAGTGTACACCAATGGTTCCAGGTCTTCTGATGGCATCAGATTCGCAGCAGCGTATCTGAAGAGTGTCGTGCGCGGGCATTTATTATCATTGGCTAGTATTTTTACAGCTGAATTGTATGCCATTCTCATAGCACTTCTCCGTATTGCATCTATACCTGTGTCACCATTTGTGGTCATTTCAGACTCCCATAGTGCTTTACAGGCTATACGTAAATTTGATACACCTCATCCCCTGGTTCTTCGTATCTAACTTTGGTATCTCTAGCAAGCACAAAGATATTATTTTTTGTTGGGTCCCCGGTCATGTTGACGTACAGGGCAATGAACAGGCAGACACTGCTGCACGATCAGCAGTAAATGACCTCCCAGTTTCATATAGAGGTCTGATCTGCTCCATGACAAACTACATATTAACCCTTTCAGGGTCCAGAGGCCAAATTTCAGTGTGCACCAGGGTCCAAGAATTTTCAAAAAAATATTTGTTACTTTTTCTTATGAAATTGTAGAGAATCTTTTTCTGAAGGTAATAAAACAAAAAGTACGAAATTTAATGGAAAATTTATGAAATTATGCTCTCACGAATTTTGATGCGTCAGCGATATTTACGTATCGGCGATTTTGCCGACTTTGACTCCCATTTTAGGCCAATTATATTATTACAGTCGACCAAATTCTTAGCTATTTCGCTAGTATTACTTCTATTCAATTGATTGAGTACAAGAAATCGCCCAGTCAACTGTTTCAACTTCAAAATAAAGTGATCGGAAATTGGTAATTTAGCCAATTTAACACAAAGTTCAAAATATTCCAATTTCAAAATAAGGTGCATAATAAACTGTAGGCATTCCTGGCACTAAACTAACATTTCCTCTGTTCATTAGTTACCTTTTCAGTCTTTGCAAATGAATTCCATTTAGATTTTTTATTCACATAATGAATTTTTATTCAAACCAAAAAAGGAAGATTTACTATTATGTAATAATAATTGTATAAATAATATCACCACATTTGTGAACGTATATTAGACCCACCATCTGGCGCATAATAGATGTGTGAGGTCATTTCTTTACTCTTGAACATCGGCAAAAATTGAATATTTCTACTACTTTGAGCTCAGTTTCAAGCCATTTCCATTACTAAGACCAATCAATATCATCTCTATTTCTGTAATATATCTTCCATTCTATCAAATGATACCAAGAAATCACAAATACAACTATAAAAAGCATACGAAAAAACACTGCAAAGTCGCTGTTTTAATCGAAAATTATGGTCTCATTTTTTTTCCTCATTATGCACTGTGTGCTGCAGGTTTTGTTTTATGTGGTGCACACTTACCACCTAGATGTATTCTCTCATATCTAGGCCCAAATTTATCACTCACAGCTTATCTGAGTGAGCTGAGCTCATGGCGTAGAACTACAGTTTGGACCCTCAACTCAAAGCCATAGAACTATGGCACGGACCCTGAAAGGGTTAAACCAAGTATAAGTTTCTGGCCGTCTTCTTGTCATCAATGTCGAGGTTGAGAGACTACTCTCTCCTGTCTTCGCATTGGCCACACTCGTCTTACTCATGGGTATCTCATAGAGAGGTGCTTTGTTCCACTCTAAGAATTGTCAGGTTCCAGTTTCTGTTAGCCACATTCTGTTGGACTGCCAACTCTATCAACGAGCATACAGAATTTACCTCCAACATCGTCACCGCTCTACTGCCCTTTCTTTACCTACCCTTCTTGCTGATGGACCCTCCTTTAACCCAGGTTCTCTCATTGACTTTTTGACAGAAACTGATTTACTGCACAAACTCTAATGATGATGCCTCTAGTACTCCTCACAGCCCTTTCTACCTCAATCTCTTGCTACCCTCTACCCCTGCACTATCCACTGCCTCGCTGCACTCCATGACTTAATAATCATCCCTCTCCCTCTTCCTACCCAATACCCCTGCATCCTTCCCTGCCTGGCGGCCCTGTATGACCCTTGTAGGTTTAGCGCTACTTGTTGATTATAATAATCCCACCAGATTTGAAGCCGCTAGAATTTTGGCGTGGTATTATGGGACCGACACTGGCTTGCAAGCCATAATATTACGGGACTGACAGTGAAAGGGTTAAAAGCTGAATATTGAATATGTAAGAAATCTGGTCTTTCTGTCCTTAATTGTAAATTAATTTTAATTATATTATTGCTTTATCATTCCAGGAGAGGATGCACAATTTGGAGGTGACTTGCAGCATCTGTGACCAGCAATACAATGAGGATAAAACTCCTCGTAATCTTCCTTGTGGGCACACCATGTGCACATTGTGTGTGGATCAGATACTTGTCAGGGACCGAAAGTGTCCAGAGTGTCTTGTCCATATCACTGCTTCTACCTCCAGTGACCTGCCTGTTGGTTATACATTACTTAGGATGGCTTTATCACTCAACAAGAAATCTTTGGAGAAGCCACAGAAAGAGCAGTGCCTTGAAGAAAAATGTAATACTCGCCAGGCTGATGCTGGAATGTGTGATGTTCATGGCTCTCGCTTGTTCTTCAGATGCCAGACGTGCGATGCTTGGGTATGTCGGGACTGTCTGGCAGTAGATCATCCTGAGCCTCCAAAGGGATCGTGCAGGATTGTCTCTTTCTCGAATGCACTGGCAGAAGCAAAGGAGACTTACACAAAAACAAAATGCTCAGAGAAAATGATGATTACCCTCATGAAAGAAGAGCTCAGTGCAGTAAAGTCTCATCTATTAGTGAAAGAGGAAGAGCACAGAGAAAAAGTTAATGCTTTACAGGAGCAAATGAATTACATAAAACGCAAAACTGATGAGATTACAATGGTTATAACAAAGTTAGAATCTTGCCCAGACTCGCTGAAGGTAGTAGAGGACTGCCTCGCCCAGGCACACACACCAAAAGAATTGATTAATGCTGCTCAAGCTGCTACTAATTCATCAAATTATCTTAAACGTATTGTGAAAGAAGTTGAAAAAGTTTTGAAACAGTTCCCACCTGGAATAACTTCTGGAGTATCAGTGTCCAATTTAATGCATGCCAATGTAGATATCTTCAAGTCAGTTTTAAGTCATGACTCGAAAGAAATTGAGGGGGTTAAGAGTCCAAGTTTTTCCTTCTCTGTAAATAAAACTCCCTCTGGTTCTCTTCCTACATGCCAGGGATATTTGTTTTCATCTACATTTGGCTCTGATAAATGTGGTACTACAGGGTTTTCTCTTGGGAAAACTTCTGCCTTCAGTGGTAGTAAGTTTTAATGTTTAATTTTTTAATGATGTCTTTACAAGAGAGTTTATTGTATTAAGGATAATTTTTTCTTGGATTCACACAATTTTGTCTTTAAAGTTACTTAAGGAGTGTTAAAAATATTGACATGAGCCAATAGTGACTTCCCTGGAACTATATATTATTTATTAACATTTCATAGCTGAACATTTCAATAATATATTTTCATTTCAGTTGGACATTTGATTTTGAGTTGACATTTAAAAGGTTTACAGACCCCATACTAATTTATTTTACAGGTTTGAAAGGCAAATCTTTATATTCAACGTAGACAAAAAAAAATAGGAGTATAGATTAATGAAATGTAAAAAAATGTTTAATATTTTGCAGTGTTTTACAAGAAGAGTATCTACATAAAAACAATATTCAACATATACATTGGATGCTTGAGGATCTGGTTTGATCCAAGGAAAGGGAGAGTAGCTCAAATTCCTTGGATCAATAAGCCCTCTACAAGCATTGATGCATGGGAAGCTCCGAGTTTAATCATAACAAATATTTTAATTTGTAAAGTATTAGTCAGGTGTTGATAGTATTATGATAGTTGTATAAATATTAACATTTGTTTTCCAAGAAAAATTTTGTAGGTGAAAGACACTTGTATATAGCTCAAGACATTTATTAAGGAAACATTTTGTTACAACTGGCTTCTTCAATTCCTGAAGAAGTCACTTGTGGCTTAATGTCTTGACCAGTGCACATGTATCTCACCTACAACTTGTCAGTACTATCACCATACCATTTCCAGCAAATATTTTGTGTAAAATGGTATGTAAATATAACAAACTTTTACTGTTCACTTGTATTGCTTAACTTTCTTGTTAATTCTTACATTGCTTGCTTCTCCATAGTAAACAGGTGCCAGTCTTTGCTTAATGTTCTGTTTAATTAAAAGTGAAATGTAATGTAATTAACTTGTATCCTGCCTTGGAAATAAATGTTTACCTGGAGTACCTCTTTAAGGGGGGCTCCTTGTCACGGTAAAGAGGCTATCGGTCTGAGGAATTGGACCTCTTGGTCTTCTTCCTTAGACCAAACCGAATTACCCCCCAATTCCCCCTCCCTTTTCCCTTTCCTCCTCCTCCTCATTCCTCCCTTATCTCCTTCCCATTTTTACCCTGGGAGCTTCCCTCCACAGACATTCTAGTTCCTAGGTAGTGGGAAGGGTACCGTGGTCCATCCCATTCCATTGAGGTTCTTGGCGGTGGTGTAGTTTGCTGTGGAATCTGGATCACCTGGGGATGTCCCGATCCCTCTCCTGTCTCCCGGGGGTGGCTTTGGGTATCTTTCGGGCGACGAGTGCATCTCTGGAGGCCACCTTTCGGATTCCGGGGGTGGTGGCTGAAGGCTGTATGCTTTGTGGCTGATATCCGGCCGCCCTCTCTTTTGTCCGCCGAGGTGGGTCGGTGGATGTGAGGTTGCTATCCTGGATTGCTGGTTTACTGGCATGAAGGGTATAGTATGGCATGGGTTCCATGCAGCATCTGCACTACTTGAAGTGTTGAGGTTCTCTTGGGTGCGGAAGGGGATTTACGCCCCTTTCATTCCTCCTAGGAGCTATTCCTCCACGTTCCCCCCCCCCTTTTTTTTTTCTTTTTTTTTTCTTAAAAACAAAATGAAAGAAGTAACCTAACAATGGATACCCTAATACGTGAACCTACCCCCTGGCCCCTTCTTGATACCGCACCTAGTTCTGACCCTACCTCCTTAATGGACAACTCTTCAGACATCTCTAACACCCCTGTACCTCTTTAAGGGGGCTCCTTGTCTTGGTAAAGAGTCTGAGGAATTGGACCTCTTGGTCTTCTTCCTCAGACCGAACCTAATTACCCCCCAATCCCCCCTTCCCTTTGCCATCTTCCCCATCCTCCCTTTTCCCTTTCCTCCTCCCTCCCATATTTCCTTCCCATTTTTCTCCTGGGAGCTTCCCTCCACAGGCATTCTAGTTCCTAGGTAGGGGGAAGGGTACCATGGTCTTCCACTTTCCGTTGAGGTTCTTGGCGGTGGTGTAGTTTGCCTTGGAATCTGGATCGCCTGGGGATGCCCCTCCCTCTCCGGTCTCCTGGGGGGGGGGGGGTGGCTTTGGGTAGCCCTCACTTCTCACATCATAAAAATCTTTGAAAGAGTGATGAGATGGCAGATTACAAAGTTCATGGACCAGCACAACCAACATAACCCGAACCAGCATGGCTTCAGAGCGGGATGATCATGCCTGTCACAGCTGCTGAACCATTATGACAGAATTACGGAGGCATTGGAGGACGACCAAAATGCAGATGTAATTTACACAGATTTTGCAAAGGCATTTGACAAATGTGATCATGGAGTGATAGCGCACAAAATGAGGGCCATAGGCATTACTGGGAAGGTAGGCAGATGGATATTTGAGTTCCTAACACACACAACACAAAAAGTAGTAGTGAACAGGGCAAGATCCAGAATCAGCAAGGTCAAAAGCTCAGTGCCCCAAGGCACTGTCCTGGCACTTCTGCTGTTTCTCATCCTCATAGCATAGATAAAAACACCCAGCACACTTTTGTATCATTTGCAGATGACACTAAAATAAGCATGAAAGTCACTACAGTAGAAGACACTGAAAAATTACAGGAGGACATAAGCAGGGTCTTCCAGTGGGCAGTGGAGAATAACATGACATTCAGTGGTGATCAGTTTCAGCTGCTTAGGTATGGAAAAAATGAACTCAAAAGGAACACTATATACAAAACGCAAGAGGGTCACCATATAGAACGAAAGGAACACGTAAAGGACTTTGGAATAATTATGTCTGCTGATCTGTCTTTTAAAGACCGTAACAAGACAAAGATCACAACAGCCAGGAAGATGGCAGGGTGAGTATTGATTATTAATATTATAATCAAATAGAAGCGCTAAACCACAGGGGTTATATAGTGCTGCAGGTTATTGCAGGATGCAGGGAGAATGGGTTGTAAGAGGGAGATGGATGATTAGTAGGGTATGGAGTGTAGCAGGATGGTGGATAGTGCAGGGATAGAGGGTAGCAAGAGATCAAGGTAGAAGGGACTGAG
Source organism: Cherax destructor (assembly GCA_009830355.1). Lineage (NCBI taxonomy): Eukaryota > Metazoa > Arthropoda > Malacostraca > Decapoda > Parastacidae > Cherax > Cherax destructor. Next base: position 2,217 of record WNWK01010809.1, on the reverse strand, counting down.
GGAGGTGCTAGAGGTATAATCTTCAGAGTTGGTATAGTAAGTCAGTTTCTGTCAAAAAGTCAACGAGAGAGTCAGGATTAAAGGAGGGTCCATCTGCAAGAAGGGAAGGTAAAGAAAGGGCCGCAGAGCGAAGACGCCGTTGGAGGTAAATTCTGCGTGCTCGTTGATAGAGTGGGCAGTCCAACAATATGTCGAACAGACACTGGAACCTGACAATGCTCACAGAGAGGGGCAGGGAGCCTCTCCATGAGTTACCCATGAGTAAGACGAGTGTGGCCGATGCGAAGACGGGAGAATGTAGTCTCCCAACCTCGACATTGGTGACAAGAAGGCCAGAAACCTATAACCGGTTTAATAGAATGAAGTTTGTTATTCAGCAGGTCAGACCAGCGTTGTTGCCAACGGGTGCGAAGGTGGGTAGCAATGACCGCAAAATAGTCCGTGAAAGGAACACCTCTATATGAAACTGGAAGGTCATGTACTGCTGACCGCGCAGCAGTGTCTTGATGTTCATTGCCCTGTACGTCAACATGACCAGGGACCCAACAAAAGACAATATATTTATGCTTGTAAAGATACGGCGTAACCAAAGGTGGATACGAAGAACTAGGGGGTGAGGTGTATCAATTTTACGGATAGCCTGTAAAGCACTAAGGGAGTCTGAAACGACCACAAATGGTGACACAGGCATAGATGCAATACGGATAAGTGCCACAAGAATGGCATACAATTCAGCAGTAAATATGCTAGCCGAGGGTAATAGATGCCCTCGTACGACGCTGTCCGGAAACACTGCTGCGAATCCGACTCCGTCAGATGACTTTGAACCATCGGTGTATACTGCGATGGCATGGGAATGAGAACGGAAATGGTCTAGAAAGAAAGAGCGAGAAGCCGCCGTAGGTAGTTGGGCTTTCGCGCAAGGTAGAGGAATAGAACAGACACGGACAGCAGGAACTTCCCAAGGGGGCAGGGGAAAGGGAGATGTCACATGAACATATAGAGGTGGGAGCTGAAGGGAAGACAGGAGTGAATGTAGACGAAGAGAAAAGGGACGAAGTAAGCAACGGCGACGAACAAATAAAGAGTGCCTACTAACATCTGTAACAATCCTATACATTGAAGGATTGCGGAGGTCAGGGTGGGTATTGAGAACTTTCAAAACAAGGGAAATAATGCCGATGGTGACACTCTTCAAATCGCTAGTGCTCCCTCACTTAGAATACTGCTCAGTGCTGACGGCCCCGTTCAGGGCAGGAGAAATATCAGAGCTGGAACAAATTCAGAGATCGTTTACGGCTCACATTGAGCCATTGAAACATCTAAATTATTGGGAATGCCTTCAAGTCTTGAACATGTACTCATTGGAGCGGAGGAGAGAGAGATACATGATAATATATACTTGGAAAGTACTTGAGGGCCTGGTCCCAAATCTGCACACTGCCATAACAACATACTGGAGTGAGAGATATGGGAGAAAGTGTAAAATAAACCCAGTGAGGAGCAGGGATGCGGTGGGGACAATACGGTAGCACTGTATTAACATCCGGGGTCCCAGACTATTCAACAACTTACCAGAAGATATCCGAAACATGGCTGGAACCAGTGTAGAAGCCTTCAAGAGGAAACTGGACAAGTATCTTCATCGGGTGCCAGATCAACAAGGCTGTACTCACCTACTCACCTAATTGTGGTTGCAGGGGTCAAGACTCAGCTCCTGGCCCCGCCTCTTCGCTGTCCGCTACTGGGTCTCTGCTCTCCCTGCTCCATGAGCTTTATCATACCTCGTCTTAAAACTATGTATGGTTCCTGCTTCCACTATATCTTTCTCTAGACTATTCCACTTCCTGACTATTCTGTGGCTGAAGAAATGCTTCCTAAAATCCCTTTGACTCATCTGAGTCTTCAGCTTCCAGTTGTGTCCCCTTGTTTCTGTGTTCCCTCTCTGGAACATCCTGTCACTGTCTACCTTGTCGATTCCCCGCAGTATTTTGTATGTCGTTATCATGTCTCCTCTGACCCTTCGTTCCTCCAGTGTTGTTAGTCCTATTTCCCTCAACCTTTCTTCATAGGACAGACCCCTGAGTTGTGGAACTAGCCTTGTCGCAAACCTTTGCACTTTCTCTAGTTTCTTTACGTGCTTGACCAGGTGTGGGTTCCAGACTGGTGCTGCATATTCTGGTGTACAGTGTTTTGAACAATTCCTTGTTTAGGTAA
>WNWK01010808.1:0-68171 GCA_009830355.1 Cherax destructor | reverse complement strand
GGAATATCACAGAGTCACGTTGATCACTGTCTCCAGCGACAACCCCGTCTACTGGGCCTTCTGCAGGGACCTACGAGTCTGTGGTGAGTTTGTCCCAGTCTTCAGTGTACTCACCTAATTGTGGTTGCTGGGGTAGAGTCATAGCTCCTGGCCCGGCCTCTTCACTGGTCGCTACTAGGTCCGCTCTCTCCCTGCTCCATGAGCTTTATTGTGTGTGTGTGTGTGTGTGTGTGTGTGTGTGTGTGTGTGTGTGTACATTGAAGTTAACACAGTTAAGTTAAGGTAACACCAGTTTTATTGTTACATTCACAAGGAAGCGCTATACCCGTAGAGGTCATACAGCCTGGGGAATATAGAAGGAGAATGCAGCTTTAATTCCTTGGATCAGAATCCCATCACCAGCACCACCATCACCAACCATCACCAGCACCACCACACCAGCACCACCATCACCACACCCACACCACATCACCAGCACCACCAGCACCACTCACCAGCACCACCACACCAGCACCATCACAGCACCACCATCACCAGCACCACCATCACCAGCACCACCAGCACCACCAGCACGCACCACACCAGCACCACCAGCACCAGCACCACCAGCACCAGCACACCAGCCACCACCACACCAGCACCACCATCACCAGCACCACCATCACCAGCACCACCAGCACCACCATCACCAGCACCACCATCACCAGCACCACCATCACCAGCACCACCAGCACCAGCACCACCAGCACCAGCACCACCAGCACCAGCACCACCAGCACCAGCACCACCAGCACCAGCACCACCAGCACCAGCATCACCAGCACCACCATCACCAGCACCACCATCACCAGCACCACCATCACCAGCACCACCATCACCAGCACCACCATCACCAGCACCACCAGCACCACCAGCACCAGCACCACCATCACCAGCACCACCAGCACCAGCACCACCAGCACCAGCACCACCAGCCACCAGCACCAGCACCACCATCACCAGCACCACCAATCACCAGCACCACCACACCAGCACCACCAGCACCAGCACACCAGCACCAGCACCACCAGCACGCACCACCACCAGCACCACCACACCAGCACCACCAGCACCAGCACCACCAGCACCACCAGCACCAGCACCACCATCACCAGCACCACCAGCACCAGCACCACCATCACCAGCACCACCATCACCAGCACCACCATCACCAGCACACCAGCACCAGCACCACCATCACCAGCACCACCATCACCAGCACCACCATCACCAGCACCACCATCACCAGCACCACCAGCACCAGCACCACCATCACCAGCACCACCATCACCAGCACCACCATCACCAGCACCACCAGCACCAGCATCACCAGCACCAGCACCACCAGCACCACCAGCACCAGCACCACCAGCACCACAAACCACCAGCACCACCAACACCAGCATTACCAGCACCAGCACCACCAGCACCAGCACCACCAGCACCAGCACCACCAGCACCAGCACCACCAGCACCAGCACCACCAGTACCAGCACCACCGGCACCAGCACCACCATCACCAGCACCACCAGCACCAGCATCACCAGCACCAGCACCACCATCACCAGCACCACCATCACCAGCACCACCAGCACCAGCACCACCAGCACCAGCACCACCATCACCAGCACCACCATCACAAGCACCACCATCACTAAGAAGGACCTCCATAAGCAACAGAACTCAACAAAGACGGAACATAACGGAAGTAAAGCTGAAAATCCCGAGAAGTTAAATGTATTCTGACCCTTAAAACTTTTCACATTTTGGGAGATTTCTTTAGTAAAAAAGACAAGTTTGTTTTGAGGCCCAAATATAACAATTATTGCGACTCTGTGGCTGACTTATTAACAAAGCTGAATGAATACGTAAGCGATGAATTAAGGAAATAAATGATAGGTGAAATAGACAAGTGGTGGATAAATGAAGGAAGAAGAAACACATTAGCTACTTATTTCTTATCACTTCCTTCAATTAACGATTTGTTCATGAGTGTCTAAATTAGTTAAATTTATTAGTTGTGAAATATATCACTTGGATGTGAGTGAGGGCAGAGAGACACTCACTGCTCCAATAACCTCACAAGTCAATGTAAAGTCTTGGTCTACATACACTAAGAGACACACCTCTCACTGAATATACACTGGTCGATATACACCACTCGGGGGGTTATATACACTGCGAAATGCACACCTCTCATTATATATACAATGAGACTCATACACATCTCGGTATATATAGTTTGACACATCAGCGTCTCTATAATCAGCACACTGCTGACTGACTGACTCAAAAAAACTCAAGTCAGCTTCGTCATCAGAAAAAAAATATTAAAGTTTCCCGAGAATGCTTAACGATAATTGAAAGATAATCTGATAATTGATAATATTTTATATACGGACGATTGTAACCTTCTCAAATATTTCTGGTCAAGCCTTTGAGATACATATAGATAATTCCTAATTTTGCCGATTATTTTTTATTTTAGTATACATAAGGAGTTTCTTGTTTTGTCAGCCCTGGTAAGACCTGATATACACAGCAGCGGTGGTTCACGGCGCGTGGTGGTGCCTCTGATAGTGACCTGTGTGGTGCTGCTGGCAGCGGTGGTCGTCCTTAGCCTCCGGCTCTTCAGCAAGTACATTGGTAGTCGTTACTTCCATATCTATGAGAAGCCTAGTAAGTCGTGTTGGTGGTCCGTGTGTGTGTATGTTACCTCTCTCTCTCTCTCTCTCTCTCTCTCTCTATCTCTCTCTCTCTCTCTCTCTCTCTCTCTCTCTCTCTCTCTCTCTTCTCTCTCTCTCTCTCTCTCTCTCTATCTATCTATCTCTATCTCTATCTCTATCTCTCTCTCTCTCTCTCTCTCTCTCTCTATCTCTATCTCTATCTCTCTCTCTCTCTTTTCCGCCCATCATATCAATATTTTAATAAGTTGTTTTAACAGTCGAAGTGTTTTTCTAGATTTAAACACAAAATATTTTAACTAATGACCTGTATATTTAAGACGTCTCGACAAATTATTTTTTAAATTGGTATTTCAGACATTGACCTAAAAGTGATTTTTTTTCTTTGATTTTCTCATTTTTTTTTTTAGTTTATCCTCCTGTGCCTCCTCCCGTCTTCCAACGGGTCGTTATACAACCAAAGAACGACAGCGACGACACTCGGGGTAGCAGAGTAAGAGAGACGGATTCTAGCCACGACAACCTGGCTTATCACGACTACGATGAATGGAGCGGCGACACGCACGACCACCGTCACTTCCCTCTGCAAGACGACACTCACATCTCCTACCAGAACTACAGTCGTCATCCACCCCAGGACGACTCTAGCCTCCAGCCACATCAAAACTACCCATCCCTCCACAAAAACGACTTCAGCCACCGCCAGAATTACCGTTCTCTTCAAAACGACTTCCATCACACCCAATACCACCGATTCCCTCAGGAACACGACCCTAACCACACTAACAACGACCCCACAACAACGACCCCACAACAGAACGACCACGAAAGTATCAATAGTATCTACGCCTTGTCTATGTGATGCAAACCACGACCATGTGATAGTAGTTGATAGTCTTCCTTAGTGACAGGTAAATAGTCTTCCATGGAGACAGTGGTAGATAGATCTCCAGGGAGATAGTCGTAGATAATCTACCACTGAGAAAGTAGTAGATACTCTGCAGATATCCTCGAGGTAGACTGTAAAGTCTCCGGTACGCTAAACCCGCAGGGAATGGTAGACAATCAGCTATCATATATAGAAAAGAGACAGGTAGCTCAAATTCCTTGGATCAAATGCCTTTATCATCATTATTACACTATCTTCATCCCTCCTGAAGAAGGGGCGTAGTGCGGTGATAATGATTCATTATCTTTCTTAATAGTGACTTTGCTGTATTTATTATATTTATGGTGATCTGAAATGTATATATTGATTAAAGTGATGTAAAAAATAAAGTGGTTTAGTTATTCAGAAATTTCCTCATGGATTTAAGAAATAATAAACCAAATTATTTCTAACAATTAACAAAATATCGTGAACTAAATATATATATATATATATATATATATATATATATATATATATATATATATATATAAATATATATATGTATATAAATATGCAAAAAGATCACAGTAAACAGGTGATATCAAAATATGCAAGAAAACCACTATGAAAAATAGAAGAATTCCAAGCGCTTTCGTGACTACTCACATTATCAAGGAACTATAACAGGAAACATAACAAGAAGGGCTTATATAAGGGTGAGACTACACCTCACAGTCACATCACACTAACAAAGACTACACCTCACAGTAGCGTAACATCGCACGACTCTGTGAAGAGGAAAATAAGAAAGGACCTGAAACTCTTCCCAAGAATTAAGATTAGTCCAATTATTCATTAAATTCTTCCCAAATTTTATTAATTATAAATGAATCCAATTTATATAAACCAAAAGAAATATTCATATTATTTTCAAAACTGCTTTTAATGAAACATGATTCTATTATATTTCTCTCAACCATGGACTTGCTTGATACAACCTTCTCAGCATTTTGAAAATCAATTGGATGGTTAAAATCTCTCACATGAATAAATAGAGCATTAGAATCTTGTCCAGTTCTAATGCTATATTTATGTTGTTTTAATCTTAGTTCAAGACTTTTACCAGTTTGACCATAATAAACTTTATCGCATATTTTACAGGGAATCTTATAGACACATCCGTCAGCATTTTGGGGGAATTTTTTATCAAAAGTCTTTTACTGTATCAAGATTTTTAAATACAACTTTGATATTAAAATTCTTAAGAAAGGAAGGCATATCAACCAAGTTTTCATGGTAAGGGAGAACCAACATATTTTTAGTTGAATAAGGTTGGTTGTCCCTTTTTGGATTGTAAAAAGTATATAGATAAAGACCCATCTCTGATAACTATTTTAGAGGAATAAACATATAAAAACACGTAAAGTTGGGCTGGTAAAGAGTGATTCATTTGGATGATGTCACAGTGGGACTCAATAGGCTGCCATTGTCTAGAATATCCAGATCCGGGAATGAATAGGATGCCAGAGTTTTGGAGTGACTATCATCACCCTGGAGTGAGTAGGCTGTCTGTGCTTGCAATATAGAACATCCGGTGGAGTGAGCCACGTCCGATCTGAGGGCTGGTACCACTACACTTGGGTTTCCCTGGTGGTGACGGTGTAATGAATACAAAGTCATAAGTGGGGGAAAGCTCAGTAGATTACCGGGGCAGAATCAGTGAACAGCTCTTAAGTTCACCAAAACTTTGAACAAACACAAATATCTAGTTTACATTTTCTGAGAATACAAGTGTGTGTTTTTTCTCATGGAAGAGCGAGTGTAGCAATACCAATAGAAAGCAATGACAGGGAAGTTCCGTAAGGTGTGCATGTTTTTTGCACAGAATAGTGAGTCCTGAGACTTTGTGTGGCATCCTTGTACCTTTCCGAGATTATTATTGTGTTGAATTATGAAGAGCTGTAAGGGAAGAGTTCAGGAGCGGTCGTTGAGAACTCTGAAGCGAGGAGAACAAGCAAGGCGCGGTCGACCACGAAAGATCTGAGAACAGCCGAAGGCTCTGACGTTGGTGCCACGACCAAGATGAGTTTGTCAACGGCAGTGGCTACTGTGATTGTTATGTTGACATCTCTCACTAACGCAGGTTAGTACGTCACGTAGTTTTCTTAATTAAACTCTTCCCTTGCTATTTCCCCTTTCTACACCCCATGTTTCCCTTCCTAAGTCTCTCCTTTCGGTCTTCCCTCCCAAACCTCTTAATTCCTTCTATAAACCATCCTCTTGTCGTCGCTTTTCCCTTAAACCCCTTCATCTCGGTCACTAAACCTTCCCTATGTCACCTCTCTCTTCCCAGATTCTTTGGTTTCTACCACTAAACCCTTCCCTTGCGTCTCTCCCTCACACACACAGATCGTACAGAAGGATGGAAGATCAGCTACTTTAGTGTTCCTTACGGTCAGGTGGTCTCCCATCTACTGTTGTTCTCCCTGCAGCCACCGCCTGCTGAGGCCTCCGTCGGCTTCTTCGTCAACGGCCACGGCTGGATGCTCGTCAAGGACTTCACCATCAGCAGTCAAGCTTGGCACATCGTTGATATCATCCAAGCGGTATGATAAAATTATCTTTGATTCGTGGTTGCATCTACGACTGCTGAAGCTGCCACTGCTCTTGTTGCTGTTGTTTATGCTGCTGCTACCGTTTCTGCTTCTGCTGTTACACACACACACATACACACACACACACAAACACACACACACACACACACACAAACACACACACACACACACACACACACACACTTGCTAGAAATTTTAGAAGAGAGAATTAATAACTCTGGATGACTAATATATAAAAATATTGTGTGAATAACAATGTATAAGTCATACAAGAATGTCAGTGTATCATTATCACCTAAGATGACTCCAGCCACGTGATGTGTTGCCGGTGCTGGTGCTGGTGGTGCTGGTGGTTTTGATGGTGGTGGTTGTGATGGTGGTGGTTGTGATGGTGGTGGTTGTGATGGTGGTGCTGTTGGTTGTGATGGTGGTGGTTGTGATGGTGCTGGTGTTTGTGATGCTGGTGCTTGTGGTTGTGATGGTGCTGGTGCTGGATGTGGTGGTGCTGGTGCTAGTGGTTGTGATGGTGCTGGTGCTGGTGTTTGTGATGCTGGTGCTGGTGGTTGTGATGGTGGTGGTGGTTGTGGTTGTGATGGTGCTGGTGCTGGATGTGGTGGTAGTGGTGCTGGTGGTTGTGATGGTGGTGGTGCTGGTGCTGGTGGTTGTGATGGTGGTGCTGGTGGTAGTGGTGCTGGTGGTTGTGATGGTGGTGGTGCTGGTGGTGATAGTGGTGGTGGTGCTGGCAGTGCTACTGTTGCTGTTTTTCCTGTTTCTGCTGTTGTTGTTGTTGTTGTTGTTTGTGCTGGTGGTACTATTACTACCACAGCTTTTATTAACAATATAAAATAAATAATAATATTTATATTAGTATCTATTTTTACAACAAAAGCTTATACTTCCTCTCTTGGTCATCACATAGAACAAATTCTACACAACCACTTTTCCCAAAAATATATACACTGAAAGCTATACTTGCATCTCAGAGTATATACACTGAAAGCTATACTTGCATCTCAGAGTATATACACTGAAAGCTATACTTGCATCTCAGAGTATATACACTGAAAGGTATACTTGCATCTCAGAGTATATACACTGAAAGGTATACTTGCATCTCTGAGTATATACACTGAGTTTACTCAATATTTTATGTATTAAAGTATTCGTGACTGGTGGTGTACAGGTGTCATGCAGCCTTAATGACCCTTCTGTAGTAGATAGTCTCTAAACCTCTCAACCAACCATTAACCAACTTTTCTTGCTCCTCTAAACCCACAAGGACTTCACTTCTTGTTCTCATTACTCTTATCTCACCACTTTTCAACTCCTATTCTTTTTTACTTCTCCCCCCATCCTTTGCTGCCTACCCATCCCTTAATGCTTCCCTTATCTCTCTCTCTTCTCATATTATTTCGAACCTTAGTGAATTATTTTCATACTGACCCAACCAATTTTTGTTTCCAGAATACCCTAATTTTATTCTCATTGGCCCAGTTTATGTTTTTCATCCATTATTATTTTTGTTGCCCTTTGTTTGTATGGTGGTCATCCTTGTTGCAGGTGAAGGCAGCTGCTCTGGTGGTGAGTCCTGTGGCTGGCATCAACCAGTACCTGAAGAAGGGAAGGCTGGCACGTGTCGCCGTCAGGAGTCTACAGCCTGTGCACTGGGTCTTTTGCTCTTACTCTTGTGGTGAGTCTATGTGTGTATGTACTCATCTGTTTGTACTCACCTATTTGGGGTTTCAGGGAAAGGGGTCGATCCACAGTTCCTGGCCCTGCCTCTTCGCTGGTCGCTAGTAAGTTCGCTCTCTCTCTGATCCAAGAGCTTTAATCGTACCGCCACTGTATTACTCTCCAGAGTGTTTCACTTCCTGACGTGTGTGTGTGTGTGTGTGTGTGTGTGTGTGTGTGTGTGTGTGTGTGTGTGTGTGTGTGTGTGTGTGTGTGTGTGTTTGGCCCTTGAATGGGGCCCAGAGTATATATTGTATATTTCATATATATTATCTCTCATATAATTTTATTGTTGATATTTTCATTATTAGCTAAAATGAAAATCTCTTGCTGCACCACCCCCTATTTTTACTCGATATTATCAATATAATGAGTCTTTTTTTCTTTAATTCAATTAAAGAAAAAAAGACTCATTATATTGAATGTTATCGATAATATTGAGTAAGAATAGAGGATGGTGCAGTTCCATAGTGCCTATACAAGAGCCGCCACTGGTCACCGCTGGACCAGCACCAATCTCCTGAAATCTCTTCCGTCTCTGGTTGTTTGTTAGTTATTTAGAGTGTTTTGGTAGAGTATGGTTTCCCTGGTGAGTCGGAACACACTACTTGGAACTCTGTGTAACTCTGTTCATAGAGCATAGTTCAGACTTAGTGCTTTTTGACATTTTACTGAGGTCGTGTGTCGTACTGACACTAAGTTAACCCAGGTCCCAAGCTACAGCTGAACTTAGATTCAGTATTAAAGGAGTTTTGTGCCTTTTATGGAGGATCTGCTGATGGTCCCCAGTTAGGGTCGTTATTTTGTCTCCTTGTTCCTGGCTCTGTGCTGCTGCTTGTTATTTTATTATTCGGCGACTCGTTCGTCTTATGGTTCAAACAAGCTGTTTTGATTGGCTGGTTGTCCAAAATAGATTACTTGAGGACGTTTAGTCAGTCACTGTTTAAATCGAGTCGAGTCTTATTGAGACAACGAATAACTTTGAGTACATACACACATTCTCACACACTCACTTGTATATACTAGTATTATTTGTATAATTGATGATAACTTACCAGAAGGTACTTAAGAGCCCTAAAGATATGAAATGTGCCTTCAGCACTATAATACTGTACAATTTTTCTTTACTCTAAGAGAGAAGTGTAGGAACTTATATTTTATATTATATAAAGCATTTACTTTGATTTTGTCCACCTAGACAACTTTATTAATATTAATAAACTTCTCAATTTATATTTCGGTAGTTAGTATCCTATCAGTTGCAATCCTAAAGTACTATCGAAATTTATTATAATTATAAAGGATAACTGGACCAGAATACTGACTACGTTACAAAACACTAGAAACAGGCTGAGTGCTAGAATGGGAGACCTAGTATTCTCTGGAGATGTCTATACTTAATAGCTATTGCCTTTTTGTAACAGTGTGTGTGTGCGTATGTCAGCCATCACATGAAGATTTGTTTACGTTATAATACAATAAGAACTATTATCATCCTCAGCATTTTCCTACTGTAATTGATTTAAATACATATTTATTCCTTAACTGTCCATTTAACTAATTATTTTTTCACCCTTGTGAACAGATCTACCACCATTCTTACTACCACCAACAGCATCCTTCCAACCACCACCACCACCAGCGCCGTGTCTCACTACCACCACCACTAGCATCACCGCCAGTGGGAGAACCTCACTATTGGTAGCACCAACAACCACCACCACCACCCCTCTCTGGCTGTGTTGTGTGGCTTGTTTGTGATTATCACAATAACTCTCACTGTCTATGTTTGTTTGCTGAGAAAAAACAGCAAATACTTCAACGAACTACCACACACAGGTGAGATAATGATCTACCACACACAGGTGAGATAATGATCTACCACACACACACACAGAGGTGAGATAATGATCTACCACACACACACACAAGTGAGATAATGATCTACCACACACACACACAGGTGAGATAATGATCTACCACACACACAGGTGAGATAATGATCTACCACACACACAGGTGAGATAATGATCTACCACACACACACACAGGTGAGATAATGATCTACCACACACACACACAGGTGAGATAATGATCTACCACACACACACAGGTGAGATAAGGATTACCACACACATACAGGTGAGATAATGATCTACCACACACAGGTGAGATAATGATCTACCACACACAGGTGAGATAATGATCTACCACACACATACAGGTGAGATAATGATCTACCACACACAGGTGAGATAATGATCTACCACACACACACACAGGTGAGATAATGATCTACCACACACACACAGGTGAGATAATGATCTACCACACACACACAGGTGAGATAATGATCTACCACACACACACAGAGGTGAGATAATGATCTACCACACACAGGTGAGATAATGATCTACCACACACACACAGGTGAGATAATGATCTACCACACACAACAGGTGAGATAAGATTACCACACAACAGGTGAGATAATGATCTAACACACACAGTGAATAAGATTACACACATACAGGTGAGATAATGATCTACCACACACAGGTGAGATAATGATCTACCACACAGGTGAGATAATATCTACCACACACACACAGGTAGAAATAATGAAAACTACACGTGAAGATCTCACACACACAGGTGAGATATGATCTACCACACACACACAGAGGTGAGATAATGATCTACCACCACACACAGTGAGATAATGATCTACAGGGAGATAATGTCTCACATAGATCTAAAGTTTGTTGAAAGTTAGTACTTTCAGCCTCATAAATAACTTACTGGAGAGCTTTACTTAATTAAATTACTTAATAACTTATTAAAGATCTTATCAAAATGTTGTCCTCAAATTATTTTATTAGCTTTTATAATAATTATCAAAGCACTTGAATTATCCCATTCTCCTCTACCCCAGTTTTTGTTGAGACGTAGACTGCAATAATTAATAACTGAGAATCAGTTACTATTCATGGAAATATCTGTCTGCAAAATTTGTATTAAATTATTTAAAATTGTTTGAGAATTCTTTAGTCTGTACAGATTTATCTACACTCTTGCTGCACATCTTTCCTTCTTAAACCTGCGTCCCTTCTTTATTTGGCATCTCTCGTTCAACATCTTTTCTTCCACTGAACACCGTCTTTATTTCAATTATTTTTAGACTGAATATTTCCTTAACTAGATCTTCTAGTTTAGTGTCGGACAGATCCACGCTATTCACATACCTCATCTATCGTATCTATCGTCTACTGAGGTTAACCGCACACTGCGGGTCTTCCCACGTTGTAATTATCATATACAAAAAGGTAGCAACACACTGCGTGTGTTGCCACGATGCAATTATCAAAGAGAATAGGGTGGTCACACGCGTAGCTGCACACTGCAGGGCTTCTTACAGTATCATGTACTCTGCTTAATCTGGAAAAAGGCATAAACGTATTATTTGTGTACCTACACTCCTCGTATTTCTTTCTTGTTCGTCTCTATCCATCTGTCCTTCTTCCCGTTTATTCTAATTTATTTCTCCCACCATATTCTAAATATCATCCCGTCATTTCCTTATTTATCCTACAGGAGGGGTCGCGACGTCTGTTTCTGCTGCGTCTAGAAGATCCTGCCAACAGGATTGCTTGCCAGGAGTGGAGCGAGGCGCTCAGGCAACGTATGAAGGGAATAACTCAGGAAGGAGCAAAGACAGACACGGAGCCAGAGATGTCTTCAGCCACGGAGCCAGAGATGTCTTCAGCCACGGAGCCAGAGATGTCTTCAGCCACGGAGCCAGAGATGTCTTCAGCCACGGAGCCAGAGATGTCTTCAGCCACGGAGCCAGAGATGTCTTCAGCCACGGAGCCAGAGATGTCTTCAGCCACGGAGCCAGAGATGTCTTCAGCCACGGAAGCGATGGTGGAACAGCCTACGTTAACGCAGGAGCAGAGATGGAAGATTACAGCCTCCAGGGAACCCTAAAAGGTTATTACAACCCAACGGGAAGAGAAGATAAAGAACGTGGAACAGAGAACCGTAGCCACCGCGAAAGAGGAGCGAGGTACTGCAAAAGAAGTTCTGTACACGACAGTGAAAACAGTCTTTACGGGGCTGTCTTGTAGTGACGTCCACTATCCTGCGTGCTCCCTCGCTCTCTCTCTCTCCTCCTTCATCGCTACCTTCCCCGCCGAATATAAAAAATCAATAATCATTACGAAGATATAAAATAATAACACTAAACAGCGGTTACAGAGAATGTAAAAACTTTACTTTGAAATAAAAAATCAAGCAGTCAAGCTAGTTTGATAATCCATATCTTGAGTTAGGAAAATGTAAGGATGATTTTATTACTTTTATTTTTTTAAGTATTTGTCAACAAATATATATATATATATACACACACAGGAAGACATACTATATGTCTTCCTGTATGAGTATCTCTGGTTGACAGGATGTGTCACAACATGCTTGATATACTCAGATGTTATTCGTATTACTAGCTAGTACGTCTGCTGCTACTGCAACTGCTGCTGCGTCTGTTGCTACTGCAACTGCTACTTCTGCGCTACAACTGCTGCTGCTGCTACATCTGATGCTACTGCTGTTCTAACGCTGCTGCTCCTGCTACTATAACTGCTGCTTTTACTGCTGCAGTTGTTACTGTTACTAAAAGTGATGCTGACACGGGTGCTGTTCTATCTGCTGTTGTTACTATAAGTGCTGCCGCTCCTGCTGCTGCAGCAGAAGATACTTATAATATTATATTTATAAACACCAGTAATTAGTTAAAAAATAAGAATATTAATCTTCAAACTAATTTACTCCCAGAAAACAAATGAATCTTAAAACCTAAGCAAGACGAATAACAACAGGAATAAGAGGAAAAATATATAAGAAGATAATAAGAGTGAATTGCATAAGGATGAGAGTGTTACCAGTTGTGTGTGTGATTTACACTTACGTCCTCATAGCAGGTAAGACACATTTCGGTACACCTATAATGGTCCAAGTAGGAC
Organism: Cherax destructor; assembly: GCA_009830355.1. NCBI lineage: Eukaryota > Metazoa > Arthropoda > Malacostraca > Decapoda > Parastacidae > Cherax > Cherax destructor. The sequence goes on along the minus strand of WNWK01010808.1, from coordinate 55,210 downwards.
CGAAACGTCTTCGTAAGTTTCACTCTGCTAGTTGTGTGTGTACTCTATACCATTGTGAAGACACCATTGAAAATTATCCAGAATGGACAAAAACATCGGTTAATTTTCATTTTGTGGATTATCAATAAAATGCTCCAGCCACAGTTGTGGTTTCTATCCTTCACAAATACTTAAACATGTTCATTAGTAAGTAAGAATTAGCCGATATTTTAGTCGATATTTTACAAAACTATCTAAAAAAAGGATAAATCTCACTAGACCCAAAAAAATCTTGCTCAGGAAGCGCCCACCTTAAGATGCGACTCACCCGTCCTAATGACCTTCTCGCCCCTCTCAGGTGCGTCCATCATCACCTCAAATCGCACGGAACTGGTGATGAAACTTCCTGACAACGAGATAGTTACCCTGATGGCGTGTACCTCGGAGGCCAACACTTGGTTTACTGTAAAGGGCACAGGCATCGACCCAGACAAAACCCAGCTTATCACCCAAGAAGTTATAGTAGAAAACACCAAGATTCATCTCACCTTTATACATTGTAAGAGACTTGTGATGATTAACATATATATATATATATATATATATATATATATATATATATATATATATATATATATATATATATATATATATATATATATAAAGTATTGTGTACTATATTATGTAATAAAATATACCTATAGGTAAAGTAAAAAGAGATGGGGTGGTAGGGGAAGTGGAATATTCAAATGGCTTCAGGAAGAAATCCATATATTTTTTTCTCGAAGCCTTTTTATCCACTTCTACGAGTCTATGGGTTTAACAATGTACACTATATATATCTTCTGTACATCTCGTACAGGCTGTCACTCTCATCTACGTTGGAGTAAGTGTCTGCCCTTCGACCTGGGGTTACCTTACAATCGTACGCTGATCCTCAGCAGTGAGGATCCTGTCTTGTGGCGTGTGTGTGTCACTGCTGAAATGTGTCGTGAGTCCTCTTGAAGAATTGTTGTTGTGTGTGTGTGTACTCACCTAGTTGTGGTTGCAGAGGTCTAATCATAGCTCATGGCCCCCGCCTCTTCACTGGCCGCTACTGTGTATATGTGTGTGTGTGAGCACTTCCTTCTGTATATACCTAATATAAACATCATTTAGCTTAACATTTATATACATTTCCTTTAGATGAAGTTATCGATACATATATTTCATCTTTCAGCCATCCTACCTACGACATGTTCAATACAGGAATTATTGGAAGCTGAATCAGTAGATAACGTCTTCAAGAATTCCTCCAACTCCTCTAACGTCCCAAGCCTCCCAGAACCCAGTGAGGTCCCTGAATGTACTCCTGAATGCACAGATGCCAATAGAAATGCTCCAGGGTACTTAAAGACATGGTTACTGTGCCAGGAGCAGCATTCCTGCCAACGTGTACCCAGACAATGAGAGGTTCCTGTCGGTGTCCAACGCAGGTAGTGCTGGTGGCCCTGTGTGTAGTGTTTGGTCTTATCTCGCTCCTCCTCACTATCTGCATGTGCTGCAGAAGCACTCACCAAAACTGTATTCAGGTAAGATGAGTGGTTCTTCTCGCGTGTGTCTTCCGGTTCATGTCATTATCTACCAATATACGTCTTGCTCAACCACCAGAAGTCATTCTATGTTGCCCTGCTTTACCAGAAGTCATTCTATGTTGCCCTCCTTTACCAGAAGTCATTCTATGTTGCCCTGCTTTACCAGAAGTCATTCTATGTTGCCCTCCTTTACCAGAAGTCATTCTATGTTGCCCTCCTTTACCAGAAGTCATTCTATGTTGCCCTGCTTTACCAGAAGTCATTCTATGTTGCCCTGCTTTACTAGCCTGTGTAATTCTGAACCAGTCTGTGTAATTCTGAACCAGTCTGTGCCATTGCTCACTGTGTCTATATTCTACAAGTTTTTTTATTTTATTTTATTAAAAAAACAGGAATACATCTTAAATAGTCAGTAAATGACTAATCATATGGTACAATATGATATCCAATTACCGAATATAAGAAAATACAAATATAAGAATATACAAAACATATAAGGCCACGTCAGTGAGCCAGTGAGAATTCCCTGATCGGAACCAACCATTGACCACTACAAAAGTAATAATATATGCATCATCCCATCACTTAACTCCTCAAACAGAGACTAACCTCATAATAATACATTATCATTAAACTGTTGTAATGTATAGGACACTGTTTATACATTGTACAATTATGTACTGCTAATATTATTAAAAACAAAGATATGTACAGATTAAATGAAGAGTAAAGACAGATCTTCATACACCTCCACCATGACACATAACCTATCTAATGTATCAAATCAATGAATTGAAGCATTGAAGCATTGAAGCATACCGTACACACACAAGTCCCTATCGTAACATACATACACATAAGTATATACATATGACATTACATTGCCGACTTCGCCTCACAACTCCCCTATTAAAAAAAATGCATAATATTGTATCATCTACTACAACAAGTAATCTTCATTCTGTCTTGCAAAACTCCACAGTAAATACTTTAAATTTTAGGATCGCCAGACGCTGAATATTCCCTGGAAGAAGTGACTGTCCCACTTTCTGAACAAGCAAATACTATCTTGGACGAAAGGGAAAGAAACGCCAGAAGAGAGACCTCCCTCAGAAGGAATAATAAGGCACTTTGAGGAAATGTATTAGACGACTTTTCTCTCTGTATAGACCTTTACCTCCCTCCTCTTCTCTCTCTCTCTCTCTCTCTCTCTCTCTCTCTCTCTCTCTCTCTCTCTCTCTCTCTCTCTCTCTCTCTCTCTCTCTCTCTCTCTCTCTCTCTCTCTCTCTCTCTCTCTCTCTCTCTCTCTCTCTCTCTCTCTCTCTCTCTCTCTCTCTCTCTCTCTCTCTCTCTCTCTCTGACATTCACATCTTTATTCCTTTATAAAGTCCTATGGTACTAGGCTGTGGTTCAGACATAAATAGTGACTGAACTATAGAATGGTAGTTTATTATTATTATTATTATTATTATTATTATTATTATTATTATTATTATTATTATTATTATTATTATTATTATTATTATTATTATTATTATTATTATTTTGATTATTATTATCATCATCATCATTATTACTATTATTATATTCATGGGGAAGAGAAAATTCCTAATGGTGAGACAGCGCCTAAGGGGAATGGAAGGCAATCAGTTTCAGTTCACGGGATAAGAGGATCAAACTAGTGTCTTGAATCAAGAACAGGTCAGGGGCATCAAGACACTTCTCCCTTGAGAGGAGTTACAAGTGTATTGAATTAATAAAATATCATTTTCACCATGAAGTTTTAATCTAGTACAGAATGTTGAGTCATCAGAGACGGTCGTGACACAGGAGCCGACACACACTCAAATTTTCTTTATATGAGTTTGTCACAGGATGTCAGTAATGTTATGAAATTATCTCAGATTTTGTCCAAGACAGAATTACAAACATTACAGACACTATACCAGGGAAGACAGCATTACAAACATTACAGACACTATACCAGGGAAGACAGCATTACAAACATTACAGACACTATACCAGGGAAGACAGCATTACAAACATTACAGACACTATACCAGGGAAGACAGCATTACAAACATTACAGACACTATACCAGGGAAGACAGCATTACAAACATTACAGACACTATACCAGGGAAGACAGCATTACAAACATTACAGACACTTTACCAGGGAAGTGCATCCCATTGTCTGCCTTGTCCTTGCTCTAGAGTATTTTGTATATCGGGACCATATCACCCCTTGCTCCGCACAATGTTCAAGGAAAATTAAATACCTCGTACAGTGTTTTCTGGTAGGTCAAGTTGGTAGACAGTGGGTGAAACGTCGTAAAATTAAAGTTTTCGCTTTTTTAAAGTTTCTCTGAATAACTGTTTATATGTCAAGCCTTACAGCTCCTAAATTAATCATTTCCGGTGACTAAGTGTTGAAGATGACGAGAATATACGACGATATATGGTAAAGTACGAAGATAAGTGAGAAGTTTGTGAGGGACGTCAGCAGACACTATGGTGACCAGAAACAACAATCACACTATCCGTGTCTGTCAACTCTCTACACAGTATGTAGATGAATGGTTCAGAGAACCGACGAGTTGGTAAATTAGACACATATGCAACACTTGAGTATCTTTATTGAGGAAACGTTTCGCCACACAGTGGCTTCATCAGTCCAATACAAATGAGAATCTTGAAGAACATGAGGAGTTTGAGTCGATGTTGTCAGTCCATCAATCTTGAATATAATGCAGCATATTTGCAAAGAGGTAGCTATATACTGTAGACAGGAGAGGTGCAGCAGTCGTAGGAGGTGTCACATTTGCCCAATGTGGAAGTAGGTCGTGCCCAAGGATTCCCGGGCCACACTGTTCCATCCTCACTTGACATTTAAGGGACCCCTTTTACCGGACGGAGGATCGAGCTTCCCTCACGCCTTACACCCAAGAGGAAAAAAATATATATAAAAAACTTCCGTAAGTAAGTATTTTTAACGATCCAATTTTATTAAATTAGACAAGACTTACATACTTCCTAGATATTAAGTGACTACTGAACTAGCCAATATAAAGGTGGTGTTACAGCTAATAAATGATGAAGTTAGTATTCTAAAATAACTCTGTATACGTAGAGAAATAAATATAAGAGAAGATAAGTGCACTGATTATTTCAGCTTCACAACGAGACCATCTTCTACACACAAAAATATGCAACGGCCAACGATCAGGGTTTGTTACACTTCTGTGCAATATATATATATATATATATATATATATATATATAATATATATATATATAATATATCAAGACACTATGAAATAGACAGTACTCACATTATCAAGGAACTACATATAGTTCCTTGATAATGTGAGTAGTCACAAACGATTGAATCCTCTATTTTTCATAGTGGTTGTGTTGCATATTTTGATATCACCTGTTTACTGTGATCTATTCTATTCTATTCTATATGATCAGCCGGTATGGATCCCGGCCCGGGTCTCTTCCAATTTGGAGACCCGGCATCGGTTCCCCTGTAGGGAAGTGTCATGTATCGACGTTAAAGGTACATGTGTGGTATTCCTTTGGTGGGAAGAGGGGTCCTCTCCGAATCTATGGACAAACGAAGTCCCAAAAGGTAGTTGCTCCAATGGTAGTTGGTGCAGGGTGCAACGGAGGGCCTCAGCAGGCCTTCACAGTGACGTCAGCGGGGGGGCGGGTGACATGCAATGACTGGGAGTAAGGTCTCCAAATCTTTAACAGCCAAGTACACCAGATGTGCCGCCTCATCTTCCCGGGCCCGCCCCACCGGGGTCATCGGGAAGTGTCTGCGGCGAAGGGGCAATGTAGCTTGGCAGTCTAACAGGTAGTGCACCAGGGGAGTGGAAACCATCCGGTCACAGTGGGCACAGAGCTCCTCTCTTGCTTGTTCAATGATTTGTGCAGTGGTGGGATACCCTAAGAGCAGGCGAAATATTCACAAACACTGATCTCTGGCCGACGGAGACTCGACCCTACGAACCTTGTGACAGGAACGCAGTGCTTTGTGAATATTTCGCCTGCTCTGGAATCCTACATTGTAAACTCTATTGTGGATCATGCAGGGGTGGATGAAAAGCTGTGCCTTCCTGCCGAGCTGGCTGCCTGGAATAACGTCTAGAAAGCTGGATGCCAATATTGGTCCAGTGTGGTACGGTCGGTAAAGCACTGCGTTCCTGTCACAGGTCGTAGTCGAGTTCCGTGCCGAGATCAGTGTTTGTATATATATATATATATATATATATTATATATATATATATATATATATATATATATATATATATTATATATGTGTTGTGTGTTGTTGTGTGTGTGTGTGTGTGTGTGTGTGTGTGTGTGTGTGTAGACCTAGTTGAAAAATACTTTAGTTATACTTAAAGAACCACTGATTTTTAACGTTTTCTATAATAACTTTTAATAGAAAATGCCTATCAGAAAGGACTAACTTAGCTATTTTTAAGATCTCTTAGGAAAAAAATGCTTGAAAAATAGTTTAGTTACACTAAAATATCATTGATATTTTGACGTTTTCTCTAATAGCTTTTCAAAATAGAAAATGGCTATAAGAAGGATTAACATGGCTATTAATAATCTAAGATTTTTCTTACAATTTTTAATCCGGAGAGTTAGCCACCAGTGTCTATATTTTTCCATTGGGGTCCTTAATCTTCTCCCTCAGGATGCCACCCACAACAGTCGACTAACACCCAGGTACCTTCTCCCAGGTACCTACTTTCTCCCAGGTTCCTACTGTCTCCGAAGTATCTACTTTTTTCCAGGTACCTACTTTCTCCCAGGTACCCACTTGCTGCTAGGTGAACAAGGTCAACAGGTGTAACGAAACATGCTCTGTGTTTCAACCATGCAGGGTAGTAATCCTCAGTCCCTCAGTGTAATTAAGTTTCTGTCTGACTTTTTTGGGTTATGCTAGGTTCTCTACACATATGCTGCTATGTATGATAATCTATGTAAATGTATTTGTGTATACCTGAATAAACTTACTTACTTACTTACTTATGTCAGCTTTTATTTCGTAAATAATTACATGGTTTTGAGCCAGTCCTGGAATTACATATCTGCACATTCCAAGCACCGTGACCTGATCGCTAAAGCTTTCGCTTCACACGGCAAGGGTCTGCGTTCGATTCCCAGCGCGTTTAGAAACATTGGGCGTGTTTCTTTACACCGGTTGTCTATGTTCACCCATCAGTAAAATGGGTACCTGGGAGTTAGTCGACTGGTGTGGGTCGCATCCTGGGACAAGGACCTAATTTACCCGCAATGCTCTGCATAACAAGGGGCGTTGTAATTAGTAGTATGTCAGCTAGGTCTGTATACCTTGTACATGTACTTGTAGTAAATAAATATATTATTATTATTATTCATAACATATATTTCAACCTAAAACTAGTGCTAGAAAGGAGAAGGAGGAGGTGTTGATTCGCCGGGAATTCTCCCGGCCCGGGTCTATTCCAGATCGCGACCCGGCTCCAGCTCCCTGTCGTGGGAGTATCAGAGACTTATGTCTCCCATGGGAGGAGATACAAGTACCCGCTCATCGTTGGGACCAACTGTCCCCAGGCCTAGCCACATTCCCCACCAGCACGGGGCTGGTAGGGAGAAGCTAGGCCTCTCTGGTCTGCCATCTTCCCCGCCCCAAGGAGGCTGATGAGAAGGGAAGCTGAGCCCTCTAGGTGTAACTGCCAGCTGTCACTCCCCGCCCAAAAGGAGGCTGATTGGAAAGTTGGAACTATGACTGCAAGTATAACATATCTTCTAGTTTTTTGCACACATTACTTGACCTAAAAGTGTGGGATATAACTGTGCTGACTTATATGAAACTACTTAATAAGTTTTAACAATTCTGACAAGATATAAACCCTTTATATTATATATTTTATAATGATATTATAGTACTATGAAGTGTATTAATTTATAATATTATATTATGAGAGTATTACTTCTTGCTCCTGGCATTTCTTGTCAAACGTACGCCGTTTCCACCGAGGAGATTGCCTCCGATAAGGATAAAACTATAAGCCTTATAATAGTAATATTATATTCAGAGAAGGGTGTTACTATACCTTGACTCGATTTATAGTGTAACACTAGTTAGAGAAGATTACTGATTCCATCTTCCCTCATGATAAGAATAGAACTAGTAAAAAATAAGAAACTCCAGAGGGATGTGTACTATACTACATAATTATATTAACTAAGTTAATACAAATTATGAAATTTCATTTATGAAAGAAAAAGAACCAGAAATCTACATCTATAAAATTACAGTTTGGACCTCATGCAGGACGTGTCACCTCATTGCATATCTTCCCTCACAGTGAACACATCTGTGAACACCCTAGGTGACATTACCACTACTATTTCCAGAAGTTTTGCTGTCAATTAGTTTCTCTGGTGCTGGACGTATGAGGTTGTTGCAGGACTCATGCACATAGATTTTGCCACAAAAGAAGCACCGCCACACATAACGTTGTCTTTACTATGCATGACCTACCGTCTTGCCATAAAATCCTGCAGTGTGTGAAGTCAGGCTACAGTAAAGCAGAAGACTTCATTATCTTGCGTTTGTGACTGTAAATAGAGTTGGACGTCTTCCACAATTATTAGCATTACTCAGAATTATCATTAATGACATTATATTCTTCCTTTTTCTTCTTTTTCTTCTTCTTCTTCTTATTATTATTATTGGTGGTGATAGTAGTAGTAGTACTATCATTATTATTATTAGTAGTAGTAATAGTGATATTATTATTATTATGATTTTATTATGATTTTATTATTATTATTATTATTATTATTATTATTATTATTATTATTATTATTATTATTATTATTATTATTATTATCAGTAGTAGTGTTAGTAATAGAAGTAGTAGAGATATTATTATTATTATTATCATCATCATTATTCACTTTTCTGATATAGGAGAGTATTTACCTCTATATTTTGTGGGAATTATAAAAGAAATATCTAGTTTGCATTTTGAACTTTTATTCTGCACAACAAAAGCATCAGAAAGATTATGCCCATACAATATTATATATATATATTACCACGAAAGTAATATAGTTCGTGTAAGACCGCTGTAATTTGTGTTACAAATGAACTGGTTGAGTGAGTCTCGTAACACAGCCAACACCTTCACATTCTTCAGTATTTACAACAATTGTTTATATAATATATAAATCTAGGACTAGCGAAATCGTATTGAAACGATGGTGAACAATTCTTAAAGTTGAGACTTGGAACCCATGGAAGGAGAGACCTGAAACTAGAAAGCCAGTGTTGTGACCACCACAGCCTGGAGGTCTGTTAAGGCTCATGTAACTGAGTGGATGGTTGTGCTCTTGGGAGGTTAGTATGGGCCACTTCTGTGACTACACTGCAGGTTATTTCTTTTTTACAAAAGAATCTCACATCAGTATGGCTGTGGCAAGGTATAGCTCTAGGTCTCTGGAAAGTTGGGGTTAGACTACTGGCATGCTAGGTTTAGGTCTGGCTCGTTTTGTGTTCGATCCTCGCTCCTGTGAGAATATAAAGGTTTATCTTCATCTCTCTCTCTCTCTCTCTCTCTCTCTCTCTCTCTCTCTCTCTCTCTCTCTCTCTCTCTCTCTCTCTCTCTCTCTCTCTCTCTCTCTCAGCGTTGGTCTTAATACTTAGTTTCGTATTTTTTCTACTTCGTGGCTTGATGACGGTCCACGAAAGAACAAAACATCGTCCAGGTTTTATTTACAATTTGAGAGTCGTATTACACACACACACACACACACACACACACACACACACACACACACAAAGACATATATGGCTAGTAATTTAGGGTAATGGTTCCCGTTGAACACACATGGGTTAACCATGACTCGACCCCCGCAACCACATCAAGGCTAGTAAACAGACATCTGTGCACTTACGCGCACATCTGTGTCTGTACACACACACACTTAAAGTTAATATAAGTAACTTTGGAAAGCTTGGTCTCCCCCAACAAAGCTCACCAAAATACACACACATTTAACATTTAACATTAACATTTAACTTTAACATTTAACATCGTTTGTAAACACCTGTTTCCACTCACCTACTAACATTAAGTTAGTCACAGGCGATGTTTAACATCTTAGTTATTACTTAATGAGTTGAGCTGGTAGCTTTATCACTCCATGGTGATGAGTTGAGCTGACAGCTTTATTACACCATGGTGATGAGTTTAGCTGACAGCTTTATTACACCATGGTGATGAGTTAAGCTGACAGCTTTATTACACCATGGTGATGAGTTGAGCTGACAGCTTTATTACACCATGGTGATGAGTTGAGATGACAGCTGTATTACACTATGGTGATGAGTTGAGCTGACAGCTTTATTACACTATTGTGATGAGTTGAGCTGACAGTTTTATTACACCATAGTGATGAGTTGAGATGACAGCTGTATTACACCATGGTGATGAGTTGAGCTGACAGCTTTATTACACCATGGTGATGAGTTGAGCTGACAGCTTTATTACACCATGGTGATGAGTTGAGCTGACAGCTTTATTACACCATTGTGATGAGTTGAGCTGACAGCTTTATTACACCATGGTGATGAGTTGAGCTGACAGCTTTATTACACCATGGTGATGAGTTGAGCTGACAGCTTTATTACACCATGGTGATGAGTTGAGTGACAGCTTATTACACCATGGTGATGAGTTGAGCTGACAGCTTTATTACACCATGGTGATGAGTTGAGCTGACAGCTTTATTACACCATGGTGATGAGTTTAGCTGACAGCTTTTACACCATGGTGATGAGTTTAGCTGACGCTTTATTACACCATGGTGATGAGTTGAGCTGACAGCTTTATTACACCATGGTGATGAGTTGAGCTGACAGCTTTATTACACCATGTGATGAGTTGAGTGACAGCTTTTACATGGTGATGAGTTGCTGACACTTTACACCATGGTGATGAGTTGAGCTGACAGCTTTATTACACCATGGTGATGAGTTGAGCTGACAGCTTTATTACACCATGGTGATGAGTTGAGCTGACAGCTTTATTACACCATGGTGATGAGTTGAGCTGACAGCTTTATTACACCATGGTGATGAGTTGAGCTGACAGCTTTATTACACCATGGTGATGAGTTGAGCTGACAGCTTTATTACACCATGGTGATGAGTTGAGCTGACAGCTTTATTACACCATGGTGATGAGTTGAGCTGACAGCTTTATTACACCATAGTGATGAGTTAAGCTGACAGCTTTATTACCCCATGGTGATGAGTTAAGCTGACAGCTTTATTACACCATGGTGATGAGTTAAGCTGACAGCTTTATTACACCATGGTGATGAGTTGAGCTGACAGCTTTATTACACCATGGTGATGAGTTAAGCTGACAGCTTTATTACACCATGGTGATGAGTTAAGCTGACAGCTTTATTACCCCATGGTGATGAGTTAAGCTGACAACTTTATTACACCATGGTGATGAGTTAAGCTGACAGCTTTATTACCAAATGGTGATGAGTTAGCTGACAGCTTTTACATGGTGATGAGTAAGCTGACATTTATTACACATGTGATGATAATTTACATATACGCAGTGATAATTTACATATATGCAGTGATAATTTACATATATGCAGTGATAATTTACATATATGCAGTGATAATTTACATATATGCAGTGATAATTTACATATATGCAGTGATAATTTACATATATGCAGTGATAATTTACATATACGCAGTGATAATTTACATATATGCAGTGATAATTTACATATATGCAGGATAATACATATGATTTTTACATATGCAGTGATAATTTAAACTGGATATTATTGTATTATACATGATGATATTTATATAACAGGTATTCACAGAGTTGTATACATGGTTATATACAAGATGCACTGTGTATACACTGGTTGTATACACTGGATGTATACACAGGATGTATACACTGGATGTATACACTTGTTTATCACAGAGATGTTTCATCTGGTAGTATGTAGAGCATCTTATCTATCTAGAGTGTTACATACTTTGGTGTGAAGAGGTTGACATACTCATGAAATCACATACGTCCTGTGTTATCAACATTCTTGTATCTGCATGGATATTTATATACTGTCACCAAGAAGTCATTGACCTGTTAATGATCAACTAAGACTGAGATGTCATCTGACTTCAAGTGAAATTTACACATCATCGATGTAATCAGGTCAACATGTGCATGAAACTCACAACAGTCAGTGTAGTACATATCATGTCGTTCTTATAACTGTCTTAGCAATATTGCTGATTAATGATGCAATAAAACTTTATAAAATCATCAGACTTGAAGACCAATTTACAAATATCGAAATGTAAATGGGGGTCAAAATGTTGCACTTGACAAGACAACAACACATGTCATCACCACACATGTCATCACCTCTCCTGTCATGTCTTTCGTCTTCATTTCTAAGCTGATTCAAAATTCTTCCAGTTCCCCCCATTAATTCTTGTCCTGGACAATATATGCAAGAAAAACCATTCACAGTATTACATTTATTTTTGACTGTTAACTCGATGATGGAGAAAAAAGTATATTTCATTTTTTTTGGTAATCTAAATGATTATTAACAGTCGATGTATCGTCTGCCGGTACAGTCAATGTACCGTCTGCCGGTACAGTCGATGTATCGTCTGCCGGTACAGTCAATGTACCGTCTGCCGGTACAGTCAATGTACCGTCTGCCGGTACAGTCAATGTACCGTCTGCCGGTACAGTCAATGTACCGTCTGCCGGTACAGTTAATGTAAATACATATAAATAGTATCTGACGGATTACAGTCAGATAATACTTCTGAAAGGTTCTCGATGTAAGTCTGCCAGGACAGTCGATGTACCGTCTGCCGGTACAGTCGATGTACCGTCTGCCGGTACAGTCAATGTACCGTCTGCCGGTACAGTCAATGTACCGTCTGCCGGTACAGTCGATGTATCGTCTGCCGGTACAGTCGATGTACCGTCTGCCGGTAGCCAATGTACCGTCTGCCGGTACAGTCAATGTACCGTCTGCCGGTACAGTCGATGTACCGTCTGCCGGTACAGTCGATGTACCGTCTGTCGGTACAGTCAATGTACCGTCTGCCGGTACAGTCAATGTACCGTCTGCCGGTACAGTCAATGTACCGTCTGTCGGTACAGTAAATGTACCGTCTGCCGGTACAGTCAATGTACCGTCTGTCGGTACAGTCAGATATACATAAAACACATTACCAATATACCATAAACACTTAGCACTGGTTAAAAAAATCTTCAGATATTAAGCAAATGGAGCTTAAATTTACAATAAAAATTGTTCAATTTAATGAATTTAATGTTTGTGGAAGTTTGCAATGTTAAGTTACGACAGTCTGATTGATCAGAGACTGAACCGCGATATGCGGACTGAGGATCAATAATAATTAGAAGAAGAAGAAGAAGAAGAAGAAGAAGAAGAAGAAGAAGAAGAAGAAGAAGAAGAAGAAGAAGAAGAAGAAGAAGAAGAAGAAGAAGAAGAAGCCTTATCTAAGAGGAAATTCAACAAATTATCAATAATAACTTTCATAAATAAGAAAGTAACATAAACTCATTTAACGTCAGTGATAATTGTAGTGTTAGTTAGTTGATCACTCACATGTATATTAGTCTTAATAACACATGGAAAAACTCCTGGTGATAGTTGGTTAAGGAAGTCTAGCAGTACTCTGCAGTACTCCAGTACTCTGCAGTACTCTGCAGTACTCTGCAGTACTCCACAGTACTCTGCAGTACTCTGCAGTACTCTACAGTACTCTGCAGTACTCTACAGTACTCCTAGTACTCTGCAGTACTCTACAGTACTCTGCAGTACTCTGCAGTACTCTGCAGTACTCCGCAGTACTATGCAGTACTCTGCAGTAATCTGCAGTACTCTACAGTACTCTACAGTACTCTACAGTACTCTGCAGTACTCTACAGTTCTCCACAGTACTCTGCAGTACTCTGCAGTACTCCACAGTACTCTGCAGTACTCTGCAGTACTCTGCAGTACTCTACAGTACTCTGCAGTACTCCAGTACTCTGCAGTACTCTGCAGTACTCTGCAGTACTCTACAGTACTCTGCAGTACTCTGCAGTACTCTGCAGTACTCTACAGTACTCTGCAGTACTCTACAGTACTCTGCAGTACTCTGCAGTACTCTGCAGTACTCTGCAGTACTCCACAGTACTCTGAAGTACTCTACAGTACTCTGCAGTACTCTGCACTACTCCACAGTACTCTGCAGTACTCTATAGTACTCTGCAGTACTCTGCAGTACTCCACAGTACTCTGCAGTACTCCACAGTACTCTGCAGTACTCTACAGTACTCTGCAGTACTCCACAGTACTCTGCAGTACTCCACGTACCCAGTACTCTCAGTACTCACAGTACTCTGCAGTACTCTGCAGCTACTCCTACAGTACTCTCAGTACTCTCATACATCCACAGTACTCTGCAGTACTCTACAGTACTCTGCAGTACTCTGCAGTACTCCACAGTACTCTGCAGTACTCCACAGTACTCTGCAGTACTCCACAGTACTCTGCAGTACTCCACAGTACTCTGCAGTACTCCACAGTACTCTGCAGTACTCCACAGTACTCTGCAGTACTCCACAGTACTCTGCATACTCACAGTATCTCTGCAGTACTCTACAGTACTCTGCACAAGTCTACTCTGCAGTACTCACAGTACTCTGCAGTACTCTCAGTACTCTGCAGTACTCTGCAGTACTCACAGTATACGTTCTGCAGTACTCTCAGTACTCTATAGTGCACTCCAGTACCAAGTACTCTGCAGTACTCCATCATAGTACTCTGCAGTACTCTACAGTACTCTGCAGTACTCACAGTACTCTGCAGTACTCAGCAGTATCCTACAGTACTCTGCAGTACTCTACAGTACTCTGCAGTACTCTACAGTACTCTGCAGTACTCTACACTACTCCAGTACTCTGCAGTACTCTACAGTACTCTGCAGTACTCTACAGTACTCTGCAGTACTCTACAGTACTCTCCAGTACTCTATAGTACTCTGTAGTACTCTACAGTACTCTCCAGTACTCTATAGTACTCTGTAGTAATCTACAGTACTCTCCAGTACTCTACAGTTCTGTGCAGTACTCTACAGTACTCTGCAGTACTCTGTAGAACTCTACAGTACTCTGCAGTAATCTTTAGTTCTCTGCAGTACTCTGCAGTACTTTGCAGCACTCTACAGTACTCTGCAGTACTCTACAGTACTCTGCAGTACTCTACAGTGCCCCTGCAGTACTCTACAGTACTCTGTAGTACTCTACAGTGCCCTGCAGTACTCTACAGTACTGTGCAGTACTCTACAGTACTCTGCAGTACTCTACAGTACTCTACAGTACTCTGCAGTACTCTACAGTACTCTACAGTACTCTGCAGTACTCTACAGTACTCTACAGTACTCTGCAGTACTCTACAGGTAACTGACTCTACAGAGTGAGTTGTGAGCATGGTGGGTACTCTACGGAGTGAGTTGTGAGCATGGTGGGTGCAGTACTCTACAGTGCCCCTGCAGTACTCTACAGGTAACTGACTCTACAGAGTGAGGTCTGAGCATTGTGGGTACTCTACAGACTGAGTTGTGAGCATGGTGGGTACTCTACAGTACTCTGCAGTACTCTACAGTGCCCCTGCAGTACTCTACAGTGCCCCTGCAGTACTCTACAGGTAACTGACTCTACAGAGTGAGTTGTGAGCATGGTGGGTACTCTACAGAGTGAGTTGTGAGCACGGTGGGTACTCTACAGTACTGTGCAGTACTCTACAGTGCCCCTGCAGTACTCTACAGGTAACTGACTCTACAGAGTGAGGTGTGAGCATGGTGGGTACTCTACAGAGTGAGGTGTGAGCATGGTGGGTACTCTACAGAGTGAGGTGTGAGCATGGTGGGTACTCTACAGAGTGAGGTGTGAGCATGGTGGGTACTCTACAGAGTGAGGTGTGAGCATGGTGGGTACTCTACAGAGTGAGGTGTGAGCATGGTGGGTACTCTACAGAGTGAGTTGAGCATGGTGGGTACTCTACAGAGTGAGGTGTGAGCATGGTGGGTACTCTACAGAGTGAGGTGTGAGGATGGTGAGTACTCTACAGAGTGAGGTTTGAGCATGGTGGGTACTCTACATAGTGAGGTGTGAGCATGGTGGGTACTCTACAGAGTGAGGTGTGAGCATGGTGGGTACTCTACATAGTGAGGTGTGAGCATGGAGGGTACTCTACAGAGTGAGGTGAGCATGGTGAGTACTCTACAGAGTGAGGTGTGAGCATGGTGGGTACTCTACAGAGTGAGGTGTGAGCATGGTGGGTACTCTACAGAGTGAGGTGTGAGGATGGTGAGTACTCTACAGAGTGAGGTTTGAGCATGGTGGGTACTCTACATAGTGAGGTGTGAGCATGGTGGGTACTCTACATAGTGAGGTGTGAGCATGGTGGGTACTCTACAGAGTGAGGTGTGAGCATGGTGGGTACTCTACAGAGTGAGGTGTGAGCATGGTGGGTACTCTACAGAGTGAGGTGTGAGCATGGTGGGTACTCTCAGTGTGAGGATAATACAAATGTCTTTATTCTACAGAGTGAGCATGGAAAGGTATCCAGGATTGAGAATAAATCAAATAAAGGTTTTATTCTTCAACTACATGTACTTTATATAATTAACTAATCAAATACAAGTTATTTCCAATTTATAGTACCAGAATGATCATACTGAAGTCGTGCGTATGAAGATGATCATGCATGAGTCGTGCTATGAAGATGATCATCATGGAGTCGTGCGTATGAGAGATGATCATGCACTGGGAGTCGTGCGTATGAGAGATGATCATGCACTGGGAGTCGTGCGTATGAGAGATGATCATGCACTGCTCTTGTCTGTTCTGCCTTCCCTTCTGCGTTCACACACACGCTCCTTCAAATTTCTATTAATTTCTCCATCATATTAGTCTTCTGAATATTGTATGCATGGCAGAACGTCTACACCATTGCTAATGTTGGCATTGCGTTAAGTTTTGACTAATAGCTGGCAGAGATGTCTGACATGTTATGTTGGCTGACAGGTTACGTTTTGACATGTTACTGTACTGCTGACAGTGTTATGTATTGCTGACAGTGTTACTGTACTTGCTGACAGTGTTAATGTACTTGCTGACAGTGTTAGATGTACTGTACGTTGCTGACAGTGTTACTGTACTTGCTGACAGTGTTATGTACTTGCTGACAGTGTTACTGTACTTGCTGACAGTGTTACTGTACTTGCTGACAGTGTTACTGTACTTGCTGACAGTGTTACTGTACTTGCTGACAGTGTTACTGTACTTGCTGACAGTGTTACTGTACTTGCTGACAGTGTTAGTGTACTTGCTGACAGTGTTAGTTTAACATAAATATTTAATTAATTTCATAGTTTTAATACAACGTAGCACCGAACGTTAACTGGAGTCGTTAGATAAATGAATCTGATCTGTCCCATTTTTTCTCTCAGCAAAGTGTTAAGTCAAAGTGTTTTTAGCCAGTTATCACCGTTCTTCAAGGTGTTCTACTAGTGTTCTAGTCAGTTATCACCGTTCTTCGAGGTGTTCTACTAGTGTTCTAGTCAGTTATCACAGTTCTTCAAGGTGTTCTACTAGTGTTCTAGTCAGTTGTTAACCGTTCTTCAAGGTGTTCTAGTCAGTTATCACCGTTCTTCAAGGTGTTCTACTAGTGTTCTAGTCAGTTATCACCGTTCTTCAAGGTGTTCTACTAGTGTTCTAGTCAGTTGTCAACCGTTCTTCAAGGCGTTCTACTAGTGTTCTAGTCAGTTATCACCGTTCTTCAAGGTGTTCTACTAGTGTTCTAGTCAGTTATCACCGTTCTTCAAAGTATTCTACTATTGTTCTAGTTAGTTGTCAACCGTTCTTCAAGGTGTTCTACTAGTGTTCTAGTCAGTTGTCAACCGTTCTTCATGGTGTTCTACTAGTGTTCTATTCAGTTGTCAACCGTTCTTCATGGTGTTCTACTAGTGTTCTAGTCAGTTATCACCGTTCTTTAAGGTGTTCTACTAGTGTTCTAGTCAGTTATCATCCGTTCTTCAAGGTGTTCTACTAGTGTTCTAGTCAGTTATCACCGTTCTTCAAGATGTTCTACTAGTGTTCTAGTCAGTTGTCAACCGTTCGTCAAGGTGTTCTACTAGTGTTCTAGTCAGTTATCACCGTTCTTCAAGGTGTTCTACTAATGTTCTAGTCAGTTATCAACCGTTCTTCAAGGTGTTCTACTAGTGTTCTAGTCAGTTGTCAACCGTCCTTCAAGGTGTTCTACTAGTGTTCTAGCCAGTTGTCAACCGTCCTTCAAGGTGTTCTACTAGTGTTCTAGTCAGTTATCAACCGTTCTTCAAGGTGTTCTACTAGTGTTCTAGTCCGTTGTCAACCGTCCTTCAAGGTGTTCTACTAGTGTTCTAGCCAGTTATCAACCGTCCTTCAAGGTGTTCTACTAGTGTTCTAGTCAGTTGTCAACCGTTCTTCAAGGTGTTCTACTAGTGTTCTAGTCAGTTGTCAACCGTCCTTCAAGGTGTTCTACTAGTGTTCTAGCAGTTATCAACCGTTCATGTCTAAGGTGTTCTTCTAGGTTCTACTAGTGTTCTAGTCAGTTATCAACCGTTCTTCAAGGTGTTCTACTAGTGTTCTAGTCAGTTATCAACCGTTCTTCAAGGTGTTCTACTAGTGTTCTAGTCAGTTGTCAACCGTCCTTCAAGGTGTTCTACTAGTGTTCTAGTCATTTTTAAAGGTTATATATAAAGACACTAATTAGTTAGGCAGGCCATGAACAGTCGTTGGTTCTAAAAGTAATGTTATCTTCAACCTGTGGGATCGGGTAGTTTAATGACTCTCCACCTCTCATACGATGGTGGTGGTGCCGTTGATGAGCGAAGTGGTGGTGGTGGTGGTGGTGGTGGTGGTGGGGGGAGCGTTGGAGGAGGTGGTGGAGGAAGCAGTACCGTTGGTTAAGTTGTTAATGATACACTGGCGGTACAGCACCATTGAGCTCCTGGGACGCTGGGACACCACCAGTCTCTTCTTCTCCTTCGTCTGAGTCGCCGGCGTGGTCACCACGGCACGGGCGCCGTGGCTGTCCAGGGGGATCTGTAACAAGTACAAGGGATACGCACTCAGGTTGACTTTTGTTGATTTTTGTTTTGTTTTCTGCGTAATTTACCTTGCATCTAATTCACGTGTTGTCATGTAGTGGGTTGTACGCTGAAACATCTGTTCATGAGCGGGTACTTGTTAGCCCATGGCAATGTGTCGACTGGTAACCTGTGCTATGAAATATGTATATATTCTTGTGTGTGTGTGTCAAAAATAGTGTATATACTGAACAAAGATATATCAACAAAATGCCAATATACTGCAGACCTGTGAGAATATTATAACGGTATACAATACCGACATTGTTATTATAACTCTACTGCCTCTGCTGCCTCCCTAACTGTTGCATATGTGGGTTATTTATCAAACTGCCAACCACATACAACAGTACCAATTCTACAAAGAAAATGATTAGGTTCTGAGCACAAAAAACGTCAATTTAAAATCAAAACAATTAAAAAAATAAGTGAGAAGGAGGTCTGGAAATTAATCATTGTCCTTCGTAAAAACAGAGATAAAATATTACTCTCAGTTTTTAAAGACGATGGTCGAGAATTTTATCTGTTGATGATTATATTTTGGAGGATAAGTGAATACAATCTTGAGTTGGGGAAGAAGTAGTGTACAATAAACTGCAGGAAGTCTTAACAAATATGGTAATTGATAAACAGAAGGAACGCATTACACACACACACACACACACACACACACACACACACACACACACACACACACACACCTCACCTGCACCATCACAGACTTGCGTCTGGTTTCAGCTGATCCAGAGGAACTGGAGTACACAGAGAACTCAGACGAGGCCTTGGACTCGAGTGAACAGGGGTTGTGGGTCCTCACTGAGTGAAAGGTCTTGCAGTTGACGTCGAGACGAAGAGGAGAACAACAAGACCGAGATACTAAGATTGCCTGCAACACGTAAATTTGGGTCATGTGGGAGTTCACAGATTAACTGAGGTCAAATAGCATTTTGTAAGAATATATATTAAGGACACGTGAGGTTATACAAGGTATATTTGGCTAAACTCTATACACTGTGATTTTTAAAGCGGATATTCGAGTATCTTAGAATATATAGAGGTTGAATGGAGCTGTTTATGTAATGTAGAGGTGAAAAGAGTCTATACAAGAAGCTAAGTTGAAATTATATGACGACATAAAAGATGATTGTGTCAACATGTTAAGATGAGGCAATCATAAAGTTAATTTAGATCATGAAAGGTGACGATGTTGGCACCTCTTCTCTGACACCACCCTCTGACACCACCCTCTTTCCTGTCACCCCTCATCTCCCCCCTCCATCACCCCTCTCCCCCTCACCTTGAAGCCAGAGCGGAACTTGTCGTTGAAGAAAGCGTAGAGTATGGGGTTGATGCAAGAGTTGGACGCCCCCAGCCACTGAGCGACGGGTGCCAGGATGTGGATGACGTGTGTCTCCATCTCTGTGAGTGGCACTCCCAGCTGCCCACACCAAGTACAACACAGTGTTATTGTGAGTTGCACTCCCAGCTGCCCACACCAAGTACAACACATATTGTTATTGTGAGTGGCACTCCAGCTGCCCACACCAAGTACAACACATATTGTTATTAGTGAGTGGCACTCCCAGCTGCCCACACCAAGTACAACATATTATACTCCCAGCTGCCACACCTGGTACAACACACTTATTTTCACCATCATGGACAACCTTCCTAGCGTGAACAAAATCTTTACATGGAATGAAAAAACTTTGACATTTCACATTTTCCCGTTTCTTTTACATATATATATATATATATATATATATATATATATATATATATATATATATATATATATATATATATATATATATATATATATATATATATATATATATATATATATATAAAGGAAAAATAAATTTGTCCCCTAAAATTATGTGGTCTTATGGGAAGCCCTAAATCCCCCAGTCTAGCATTTATAGGGAAATTCACTTCTACCACAAACGTTAACATTTTTTTCATTTTAAGACATTAACTATGATTTTATTGACATTATTGAAATAATAAAATTCTGCGAAGTCTAAACACACCACACACACACACACACACACACACACACACACACACACACACAACACACACACACACACACACACAACACACACACACACACAACACACGCCCCGATGGCATTGTGGCTATCGCTCTTGCTTCACGCACGGAGGGCCCGGGTTCAATTCCCGGCGGGACCGAAACATTTTTCGAAGTGTTTCGTTACACACACACATACATACAACAGGCCTAGTGTCTAATCGACACAGTAAACAGGTGATATCAAAATATGCAAAACAACCACTATGAAAAAATAGTGGAATTCTTCTATTTTTCATAGTGGTTGTTTTGATATATATATATATATATATATATATATAATATATATATATATATATATATATATATATATATATATATATATATATATATATATATATATAGTAAAAGACTACATCTACAGTCACTCTATTTTCTTCCTTTCTTTCCTTAGTCGTTCCTTCATCATACCTTAAGTCTAGCAAAGATGGCGTAGAGAGGGAGCCAGGAGAGAGCGAACAGAATCACCACTACCAGCAGCATCTTGATCACCTTAATCTTAGATCGATGCATCATCATAGCAACACCCACATCTTGTTGCTCCCCTGGCAGCTTGCGTCGCCACACCTGCAATATCAGCCACAAGTCAGCTTGCTGAAGCTAAATTAAGAGGTATTCCTGCTACATTATGAGATATTCCTACTATATTAAGGGAATTCCTGATAAATTAAGAAATATTCCTACTTGAAAAAATCCTGATGTAACCGTAGCTAAGGTATGATATATCTCACATCATTTTCCCTGAAGATCCACATCTCATTTCCATTGCACTGAGGAATATCCTCGGTGAATGTACACTGCAGAGTACACTTCTCACTTTATATACATTAAGAAATGCTTCTATCACTGTATATACACCGAAGAGTACACTTAAGTAAATACTCTGGTATATATATATATATATATATATATATATATATATATATATATATATATATATGTATATGTATATATATAATATATATATATATATATATATATATATATATATATATATATATATATATATATATATATATATATATATATATATATATGCACACAGAGCATAACTTGGCCTTCACCACGGTGAGGTACAACTGACCTCCACTCAACTGACCACAAATTACTTAACAACTGGCCTTGATTGATTTTGACCAGGGAAGATTCTAGTCTATTGTCCTCACCTCTAACTACTCTATTGTCCAGTCTTTTTCCTAGACAATAGAGATATTAGAGCTGCGGACAATAAAAGGTAATGTTACTGATTCCATACTTTTGTTATATATAATATATATATATATATATATATATATATATATATATATATATATATATATATATATATATATATATATATATATATATATATATATATATATATATATATATATATATATAAGAGAGAGAGAGAGAGAGAGAGAGAGAGAGAGAGCATGTAAATATTCAGTAATAATTTAATAATTTTTCAATAAAGAAAAAGATCAATTATACAAACACAGGAGCACCCCATTTTTATTAAATAAAAAAAACTAATTTACGTTAACTATTTATATATATTTATTAAAATTTTAATAAAATGACAGAGTGTAATAAATTGTTTTTTATAAGACTGTTGACAGATATTATAGAATATTTGGTGGGATAGATTTCACATGAATTAAATAATTCTCCGTTTACGTGACACTTATTGGTCGGTCAGCCAGTTGGCTGGGAAGCCAGATGACTGAACAGTCAGTTGGCTGAGCAATTACAGCGGTTGGCTGGACACCCAGCTGGAACATTACCCGTTTGGCTGGACAGCCAGTTGGTTAATCAACACGGTGGCTAAACATCCAGTTGGCTGGAAGGCTATGTGGCTGATTAGCCAGGTGGCTTAAGGGTTACCTTGCGCCAGATTAAAATGTAGCAGACAGAGATGAGAGTGAGAGGCAGCAGGTAGCACATGACCAGGTTGGCCACCACGAAGTACAGGTTACCACTCTGCTCGTCTGGCCACTTGTCGGTGCACACCTGTAATGTAAGAACAGCTGTAAATCGGAGGGCGCTGGTGTAAACTCATTTACAAAGGTGTAAATCACGGAATTAAAACAAAACTGTGATTAATATCCATTCATATACTCCAAACGTCCCTTGCTCCGTTCATTCTTCTCTCCGGAGTGACAGTGAATACAAGGAGTACATGGGAGTACAAGGGAGTACATGGGGAAAGACAGGTAACAGAGGCCTTGGAAGTCCACCCCGAGGCTGTCTGCCGAGAACTATCTACTTCTGTCAAGACTAAGAACTATCGTCTATTGTCTAGTTGTGTGAATCGAGAATTGTAAAGCAGAATTTCCTCTTCAGTAGAGTAGAAATACATTTAGAACAGAGCTAAGCTCTGTTACAAAGAGTATTTGACTCTGGGTAGAGCTATATCAAACACCAAAATGATCACTGCTCTAAATGGTTTTTTTCCTTTGTACTCGTCGTCATAAAATGCCACTGTTGTATAAAATTAAGGTTACCTTATATGAGATATAAGGTAACCATATACGTCATATATGGGATTTAAAACCTATCGACCACACACTAGAGTCATTAACCTGACCTGTTCACCACCAGACAAGAACACTATCAGCCCTAAAACAGGGTTTAAAGCAAACTCTCAGTAAATATACACTCAGACATACACCTCCCGGTGTATATATCATGTATAGCGGTGAATAATATACTTTAATTTATATATAGTTGTAGATTTTAGATTATTATTATTATTATTATTCTTGTTATTCTTATAGTTTTTGTTGTTATTATTATAATAATTATTATCATTATTATTATTACTCTTTTCTCTACCCAGATGACCAATTAACTTCGTGTTAACCGTCAACGTAATAGACATAAACAAAATTTGAGACAGTAACTTTCAGAGAAAACTTTAATAGAATTTCAAAATCTCATTTTAAAGATTAATTTTGTTTTAATTTTTTTTTGCGAAGCATAAACCCATAATAAAAACATGGTGCGTTATAATTCTATTTTTCGATTAATTTCAATATATATATATATATATATATATATATATATATATATATATATATATATATATATATATATATATATATATATATAACACAGGAATTTCTAAGTATAAGGTACAAGGCAAGTCAGGAAGGGTGTGAGGGAGGGAAGGGGATAAGGGAGAGAATAAAGCAGGGAGGAAGGGAGAAAAAGGAAGCAAGACTTGTGTGGTCCCAAATTTACACAAAATCTTTGGGAAAGAAAAAAGTGAAGCCAATGTGTTGTAATGGATGTTGACAGTACCACTGTAGGTAGGTGAGGGAGGGAGCGTGAGGGAGTGTCAGGGAAGGTGAGGGAGGGAGTGTCAGGGAAGGTGAGGGAGGGAGTGTCAGGGAGGGAGAGTAAGGGAGGAGAAGGGGTAAAGTATGATCACTCTCTCTCAGACTCCCTAGACTGTGACATGGCCTGACGATTTACACTTATGCCTTGCATCAGAGAGAATTTCCTCCCCTCCTAATATCTGTTGCTAACCTTGCAACATTGCATAGCTCCTGACGACGCACACAGTGCGTCATTATCTGAGCTCCTCTGCAAAGACAGTGATTATATATGAATGAGGTGAAAGTGTTGAATGATGATGAAAGTATTTTCTTTTTGGGGATTTTCTTTCTTTTTGGGTCACCCTGCCTCGGTGGGAGACCCCCGACTTGTTGAAAAAAAAAAAAAAAATATATATATATATATATATATATATAATGTGTGTTTGTCAGAACTCAAATTAAGTTGCAATAAACAAATGTCAATAAATATATATTTTCAGGTGAAAATTAAAATGTCACATCACGATCCTCAATTGTAAACATGATTTGGAATGCCTTTCAGAATCGCTATTAATCACTTATCAGACCAAAATAGAAGAATCAACAGCCAAAAAAAAGAACATTTGAATCCCCAGTAATGAAGGAATCCAGACCCGACCTTGCTGGCAGCCTAGACCCCCTGTCATTGATTTGACACCCTCCCCCCCTGTTTGTAGGATCCAATGCTTTCCACGTGAGTCAAATAATTATCGATTATAATCTATCAGGTCTCACACTGAGGAAGTGTTGAGCACACTGAAGATAGTCGCAGTGTAGAGCCGAGATACGCAGTACCACTTTCAACTCTGTGTTGAGTTAGTTCAGTTGTTGGTATCAGGTGTTTGTCTCACTCCCGTGTTTGTCTCACTCCCGTGTTTGTCTCACTCCTGTGTTTGTCTCGCTCCCGTGTTTGTCTCCCTCCCGTGTTTGTCCCACTCCCGTGTTTGTCTCACTCCCGTGTTTGTCTCACTCCCATGTTTGTATCACTAACGTGTTTGTCTCCCTCCCGTGTTTGTCCCACTCCCGTGTTTGTCTCCCTCCCGTGTTTGTCCCACCCCCGTGTTTGTCTCCCTCCCGTGTTTGTCTCAGTCCCGTGTTTGTCTCACCCCCGTGTTTGTCTCCCTCCCGTGTTTGTCTCAGTCCCGTGTTTGTCTCACCCCCGTGTTTGTCTCACTTCCGTGTTTGTCTCACTCCCGTCTTTGTCTCCCTCCCGTGTTTGTCCCACTCCCGTGTTTGTCTCACTCCCGTGTTTGTCTCACTCCCGTGTTTGTATCACTCCCGTGTTTGTCTCCTCCCGTGTTTGTCCCACTCCCGTGTTTGTCTCACTCCCGTGTTTGTCTCACTCCCGTGTTTGTCTCACTCCCGTGTTTGTCTCCCTCCCGTGTTTGTCTCACTCCCGTGTTTGTCTCACTCCCGTGTTTGTCTCACTCCGTGTTTGTCTCACTCCCGTGTTTGTCTCCCCGTGTTTGTCCCACTCCCGTGTTTGTCTCACTCCCGTGTTTGTCTCACTCCCGTGTTTGTCTCACTCCCGTGTTTGTCTCACTCCGTGTTTGTCTCCACTCCCGTGTTTGTCCCACTCCCGTGTTTGTCCCACTCCGTGTTTGTCTCACTCCGTGTTTGTCTCACTCCGTGTTTGTCTCCTCCGTGTTTGTCTCCTCCGTGTTTGTCCCACTCGTGTTTGTTCACTCCGTGATTGTCCACTCCCGTGTTTGTCTCTCCGGTGTCTCCTCGTGTTTGTCTCACTCCCGTGTTTGTCCATACGTGTTTGTCTCACTCCGTGTTTGTCTCGCTCCGTGTTTGTCTCAGCTCCGTGTTTGTACTCCGTGTTTGTCTCATCCGTGTTTGTCCACTCCGTGTTTGTCTCCTTCCATGTGTTTGTATACTTCGTGTTTGTCACTTCCTTTTCCGTGTTTGTCCACTCCGGTTTGTCTCACTCGTGTATCCGTGTTGATCACTAACGTGTTTGTCTCTCACGTGTTTTCCACTCCGTGTTTGTCTCACTCTCAAAGTGTTTGTCCACTCCGTGTTTGTCTCACTCCGTGTTTGTATCACTCCGTGTTTGTCACTTGTTTGTTCATCGTGTTTGTTCACTAACGTGTTTGTTCATTCCGTGTTTGTCTCACCGTGTTTGTCCACTCCGTGTTTGTCCATCCTGTGTTTGCTACTCCGTGTTTGCTCACTTCCGTGTTTGTCTCATCTGTTGTCACTCGTGTTTGTCTCACTCCGTGTTTGTCTCAGTCCGTGTTTGTATCACTCCGTGTTTGTCTAAGTCCGTGTTTGTCCATCGTGTATGTCTTCACTCGGTTTTCATCACTCGTGTTTGTCTCACCGTGTTTACTCTCATTCGTGTTTGTTCATCCGTGTTGTCTCACCGGTTTGTCACTCCGTGTTTTCATCCGTGTTTGTCTCACCTGTTTTCCACCGTGTTTGTCTCACTTCGTGTATTGATTCATGTGTTTACGTCTCACTGTTCAGATTCACTTTGCTCACGCGTTCTTTCTCACGTGTTTCACTGTAGGTCTCATCGTGTTGTTCACTTCAGTATAGTTGTCTCAGACTGTCTACTTCCGGTTATATTTATTTCACGTTATTTTCAGAGATATTTCTCAGGTATACTTATTCAGTGTATACTTATTCCAGGTATACTTAAATTGATGTTTACGTCTCTGAACATAGAATTCAGATTCACAAATACATGATTTTAGCGTATACTATTCAGGCCATAACTTACTTCGTAACTTGTCATAAGTATACTTATTCAGGGTATACTTATTCAGAGTACTCTTATTCAAGTATACTTATTCAGGGTATACTTATTCAGTGTATACTTATTCAGAGTATACTTATTCAGAGTATACTTATTCAGAGTATACTTATTCAGAGTATAGTTATTCAGAGTATAATTATTCAGAGTATACTTATTCAGAGTATACTTATTCAGAGTATACTTATTCAGAGTATACTTATTCAGAGTATACTTATTCAGGGTATACTTATTCAGAGTATACTTATTCAGAGTATACTTATTCAGAGTATACTTATTCAGGGTATACTTATTCAGAGTATAGTTATTCAGAGTATAATTATTCAGAGTATACTAATTCAGAGTATATTTATTCAGAGTATACTTATTCAGAGTATACTTATTCAGAGTATACTTATTCAGAGTATACTAATTCAGAGTATACTTATTCAGGGTATACTTATTCAGGGTATATATATTCAGAGTATACTTATTCAGGGTATACTTATTCAGAGTATACTTATTCAGAGTATACTTATTCAGAGTATACTTATTCAGAGTATACTTATTCAGAGTATACTTATTCAGAGTATAATTATTCAGAGTATACAATTCAGAAATGACATTCATTTACATTCCAGTGACATTCATTACCTTTCAGGGATTCATTATTCACCCACTGACATTCAGTTTACATTCCGAGTATCTTATTCATTACTTCATTTACATCAGTATAATTATCACTACATTCATTTAACAACTGTGACATTCATTTACACCCACTGACATTCATTTACACTCTTTGACATTCATTTACACCCACTGACATTCATTTACACCTACTGGCATTCATTTACACCCACTTGACATTCATTTACACTCTCAGACATTCATTTACACCCACTGATATTCATTTACACCCACTGACTTTCATTTACACCTACTGGCATTCATTTACACCCACTGATATTCATTTACACCCTCTGACATTCATTTACACCCTCTGACATTCATTTACACTCTCTAACATTCATTTACACCTACTGGCATTCATTTACACCCACTGATATTCATTTACACCCACTGATATTCATTTACACCCACTGACATTCATTTACATAGACTGACTTTCATTTACACCTACTGACATTCATTTACATCTACTGACATTCATTTACACCCACTGACATTCATTTACACCTACTGACATTCATTTACACCCACTGACATTCATTTACACCCACTAACATTCATTTACACCTACTGACATTCATTTACATCCACTGACATTCATTTACACCTACTGACATTCATTTACACCCACTGACATTCATTTACACCCACTGACATTCATTTACACCCACTGACATTCATTTACACCCACTGACATTCATTTACACCCACTGACATTCATTTACACCCACTGACATTCATTTACACCCACTGACATTCATTTACACCCACTGACATTCATTTACACCCTCTGTCATTCATTTACACTTGTGTCCTCCCTGGTGTTTACAGTGTTTTCACGAGAACTCTAAACCCACAGGGGTAATACAGCACCTAGGGAATAGGAGATAATCAGGTTTGATCCGAGGAAGGGGAGAGTGGATGGAATTTTTTGAGTCAGGAAACCTTAAGCAGCATCAAGGGCCCTTTTCTTGAAAAGACCTTGGTCACCATCAAGGCCCACCTTTCTTGAAGAGCCCTTGGTCACCATCAAGGCCCACCTTTCTTGAAGAGCCCTTGGTCACCATCAAGGCCCACCTTTCTTGAAGAGCCCTTGGTCACCATCAAGGCCCACCTTTCTTGAAGAGCCCTTGGTCACCATCAAGGCCCACCTTTCTTGAAGAGCCCTTGGTCACCATCAAGGCCCACCTTTCTTGAAGAGCCCTTTACCAGCATAAAGACCCACCTTTCTTGAGGAGCCCTTGACCAGCATCAAGGCCCCTTCCATGAAGAGCCCTTGACCAGCATCAAAGCCCACCTTTCTTAAGAACCCTTGACCAGCATCAAGGCCCCTCCATGAAGAGCCCTTTATCAGCATCAAGGCACCTTCCATAAAAAAACCTTGACCAGCATCAGGGCACACTTTTCTTGAAAAGCCCTTGACCAGAATCAATGCCCCTCCATGAAGAGCCCTTAACCGGCATCAAGATCCCTCCCATAAAGACCCTTGACTAGCATCAAGACCCACCCAGCACAAACAACAATGTTAAGCTCTTCAGAGATGGATTAGTGTGAGGCAGGTAGCCAGCTCACCACCAGAGCCATTCCTTAATGGTATTATGGCATTCAGGACGCAGTGCCATTAGGCACTGCTGAGTCACACGGACGTTAGGCAGTTGCAAGACAGTGCCGGTGTCATATGTGCTTCAAGTGTAAATTATACAAATCCAAGACAGTGTCAGGGAGATATCTCCTGGTACTGAATATTGTCCTTAGGCACTCTTATGACAGTGCCAATATGAAACAAAACAGTGATGTGAACTGTTAAAACAGTGGTGTGATCTCAGCTTGCGTCAGTAATAACTCAACTTGCGTCAGTAATAACTCAACTTGCGTCAGTAATAACTCAGCTTGCGTCAGTAACAACTCAGCTTGCGTCATTAATAACTCAGCTCGACACATTGCTTCACTTGAGTTCACTAGTAATAAAAGAAATATAAAGTGTTATACAGAGGATAAAACACAACCTTGTTGACCTGGAGGAAAAAAGTCAAATAAATTCATTTAAATATTCCATTGACTAAATAAGAAGTGAATGAGGTTAATCAAGGGTGAATTATAGATGCTGTGCCGGATGCTTCCTTAATTTCAAGACGGAAAAAATGAAAAACGAAGTTAAATTAATTTTTAGAGGGACTGCAGAGGCAGACTAAATGCTTTATTAAGTCTGTGTTTTGTTTGGTGATCAAGATTTTTCAAGTTTGTAAGAAACGTGGCCAGTGCGTTAACCACTGTGCCAGGTGGCTGTAATAAGATTCACCCAACTAGGTATATTTATACACTATAGGGAGGTTAGCATGGGCAACCACTGTGACCACCAGCGTAGCTAGTGTGGGATTAATTTGTAAAAACCTACATTTGTAGTCACAGTGATGGCTCATGCTAACCTCCCTATGGTGTATACAAATATACCTAGTTGGATGAATCTTATTACAGCCACCTGGCCCAGTGGTTAACGCACTCGCCTCTGAGTTTTACGACACACTCGCCATAGGTTCAAACTCCAGCCGTTCCATGACTTGTTTGCAATCGTGTGACGATTTGGTGAGTCATGTAGAGTGAGGACCGTAGAAGGCGGTGAGTCTGAGGTCTTGAGGTTCCTCTTGTTTCAGTGCCTCGGTCTCTGCATTAAGAATAAGGATGGAGGAATCCAGCTTGGGTTTTGGATTCAACGAGAGTGTGAGGCAGCTGCCTCACATTGCTACCTCAAAGCATTACAAGGAGCCATGATTAAATTGCATTTTGCCAGCGCATTTAACTTAGAGAGGATGATGTGCTTTCATCGCTTCCCTCTCCTATATCCACTCATTACATCGTGTTGCAAAATTTATATGACGATGTGTATCAGAGTTACCCCTCCGCCCTGTGCTCTCTCCTGCCTGGTAGTTACGGAAGGCACAGGAAGGCTGTCCAGTGATGTCAACATCTGGGTCTTCAATAACGACGCTCCCTAACTAGCACTGCGGAATCCCTCCTACGAGACTTCAGTAAATTTAAAACTAAAAAATCTCGGAATAAATTTAGTATTAACCCCGAATCCCTGCAAATGTGAAGTAATATCCATCAACCAACATTCCATTGACCGAATCATAATGACCTTGCCAGCAGCACAAGATACTGTCGCAGCCAACAGTACTCTCATCTCGGTGTCCTACTTCATCTCAGTAGGCTCAGAGGCTGACCAGGAAGACACTAATGCTCATCGCTGGATATAATTCTCGTCAGTATAACAATGATTGTGCGAGACGAATGTGATTCGTCTAATATCACAAGTAATATAGTAATTGAGTTTTTATCCGGTAATTTCTTCTTCCCTTCCACTATTGTCTGGCACTCGCTGCTGCCTCAGCCTTGGCTCTGTCTTTCCAATATTTCTTTCCGCTTGGCTGTGTTTGGTTTGAAAAAAATAAGATGCGTAGCAGTTGGTGTTTTTCACAATTTCTGAATCTCCACCTTAACCCTGGCTGATTCATTGATTGACCTAACTTCTCGAGAAGACCTTCACCGGAGAAGCTTAAACTTTCAGCTTTAGCGACGGCTAAATGAGAAAATATCATTTAATTTTCCCTAGACTTATATATATATATATATATATATATATATATATATATATATATATATATATATATAAGGGATTTTAATCACATATACGATACGATGTTGTATAGAAATATATGTAATATATCCCATTAGTTAGTAACAAATCTGTCAACTGTAATAAGAAAAAATAATTTTATATATATGAATAATATACAAC
Organism: Cherax destructor; assembly: GCA_009830355.1. NCBI lineage: Eukaryota > Metazoa > Arthropoda > Malacostraca > Decapoda > Parastacidae > Cherax > Cherax destructor. The sequence continues at coordinate 23,702 of WNWK01010808.1, read as the reverse complement.
ATGACAAACTGTAAACTTTATAAGAAAATCTGTAAATAAGTGAGAGTGAGTAAAGAGGAGAGTAAGATGATTGACTCACATGTAGGTCAGTATCAGGGATGGGCTCCAGCTTGAAGAAGATGGCCCAGGGCAGAGTGATGCTGAGAGAGAAGGCCCAGATGACCACAATGATGCTGCGACAGGTGCGAGAGGTGATCTGACACCTCATGGGGTAGCAGATAGCCAGCGCTCGGTCCACCGAGATGGCCACCAGGGTGTTGATGGAAGCTGAGACACTCACTCCCTGCAGGTACGACATGGCCTTGCAGATGAAGAGACCGAGAACCCAGGCTGAGGACCACATCAAGAGGATAATAATATTACTGAAGATATAACAACTGCTGCAGTTTTAAAAATAGATTTGATAAATACATGAGTAGAGATAGTTGCATGTGTTACGATCAGGGCCTCATTTATTAGCCTGTTTTGCCCCGTCGTAACAAGTTATTTAATTAAGCTTTGATTGTTTCATCGTTAGAGAAAATCATTATAGTATTAGGGTAATTTTTAGGAGATTGACCCAAGCAAGTAAAATTTGAGAAATTTAATATAAAGGAATTCATATAATTATTCAGTGTATGGTATAAAGTTATCTGTATTGTAGTATAATACATCATGATAAACTTTATCCGAAAACAGTCGACATATGACTTTACTTGTTTCTGTACAATAATCATACTCAATGACATGAGTTTTATACAAATAATAATTTACATTAAAGTTTCGCAATACAATAACTGAGACTATTGCCTCAATAAAGGCAGGGAAGTATAAAATATCAATTGAAACATCAAATACATTCTCTTGAGACAATAATTCAGAATACTGACCAAAGCTCGGCTAATACAAGCTATCACCCTAAGTCGTGGATGAATAGACAATTTCCAACCCATACTAGAGACTTAACAAACCCTCATAAAGGTGGAATAACTTCCCAAGCCTACTCCAAAGAGCGTATGACTACTCTTGTGAAAGTCAGTGAACCTACTCCTGGTCAGGAGTGGATGTGTGAACCTACTCCCTGTTGGGAGAGGGTGTGTGAACCTACTCCCTGTTGGGAGAGAGTGTGTGAACCTACTCCCTGTTGGGAGAGGGTGTGTGAACCTACTCCCTGTTGGGAGAGGGTGTGTGAACCTACTCCCTGTTGGGAGAGGGTGTGTGAACCTACTGCCCAACGTCAAGTTTGGGTAAAACGACGTCAGGTAGGTCACGTGACTGAGGCAGGGGAGACCAGCCAGTACCTAAACAGGTAACCGGCAGTATGACTAGTGGTCTCCCACTACATGACCAGCACAATAAAACTTTAACATTAAAACATAAAATTACAATGTAACATCCTACCTAAAACATAGCTAAATCAAATAATAGTATAAAGTAAGACATTTTCGTTTTAGCTAATAACGGAAATATCTCCAATATACCATTATGATAAAGATACACAATATAAAATGTTGGTCAAGGGTATACCCGTAACAGCATGTGAGAACATGCTTAACATGAGGTAGGCATGTCCTCACATTCAAGTCATGTTAACATTAGTTGGTAGGCCTACTGTAGTATTCTTCAATTTTTTTGATTGGGAATGCTGGGATGTGAGTAAGGCCTACTTAACAAGGTCATTAGACCTAATGCAGTGTTTCGCTCTTCTCATGTGTTTACACTTTCATGGGAGAAGCGAAACTCTAAATATGTGTTCACTTAGATGCAGCCACAGCAGGAGGAAGATGAACGGATTAGTCACAACAGAAGGAAGATGAACATATTAGAAGTATAACAGTCATTGTTCAGTTTAAGAGACTAACAAGATGTTCATACATGATTCTGAACACTTGCAATATGTGTCCAAGATCAGGTCAGTGACAAGTGGATGATGGGCATAAACAAAGGAGATATTAATAAAATACTGAGGATATCGAAAGGACATAGGCAAGTACTGGTTTTCGAACAGAGTTGTAGATGCGTGGAACAATCTTCCGAGTAGGGTGATAGAGGCTAGGACCTTGGGTGGCTTTAAAAAGAGATTGGACAAATATATGAGTGGGAGGGGCTGGGTTTGATTAGTGTCGTGAGTACAGGAGTAAATTCTTAGGTAGTGGTGGTTTTGATAAGGACCTGCCTTGTATGGGCCAGTAGGCCTTCTGCAGTGTTCCTCCATTCTTATGTTCTTATGTTCTTAAAATACTGCGTAAGAGAGACACCTTCAGCACTATTTATGGAAGGAAAAAGCAGCCGTAGCTGCAGCACTGTATCATGCATCGTTTATTCCACTTCTCGGGTATATGGGACAGGCAACCCTGAGAGATGGTAATTCCCGAGTGACAGTAACTCCAGCTCTGGTAGAAGGAAATCTCTGAAGCTGCCGCAGCTGCTGGACCCTTGGTGGAATACTTGACTATATTCTCACTGCCCTACTGAAGTCTCCCAGCTCATACTGACACATTTTAAACACCTTGTATGAGACCACCCATCCTACGTGATGGATTACAAACATAACTTATACTCTCGCTGTGTAATTATCTTATAGAATAGTGTAGCAGCACACTGCTGATGTGTCCAGTTTTGATCAATAAAAAATAAATCCTCCGGATAGCTGATAAAGCTCTACACAGCGCGAAACGTGACTTGATAAAGCTCTAACACAGGGCTAAACATCGTTTACGGCAGCTGTTTCTGTTGGGCTAAATGTTTCTTCAACCACATTCCGCAAGATCGCAGCCGATGATGGAATACTCTCGCACTCCATCGCTACCACTGGCGGCGGATCTGCCAGTGTTGGGGATAGGGGGCAGCATGCCGGTCTGCCGGGGAAAGGCTATCGGGGAGGCAGGTCTGCCGGGGAAGGGATATGGAGAAGGCAGGTCTGCCGGGACAGGTGAACGGGAATATCAAGCAGAACACCACTGGAGACTACGAACGGTCGATTATCTTAATGAAGTAAACATTGTAAACTGACGGAGGTTTACTAACTTCCTAGAGGAGAAGAAGAGGACTTGGGAGGGAAGGAAGGAAGGAGAGGACCTGGGATGGAAGGAAGGAAGGAGAGTACCTGGGAGGGAACGAAGGAGAGGACCCGGGAAGGAAGGAGGAAGCGAGGCTGGGAGGGAAGGTGCGAGGGAGGGTTGAAAGCTGTGAGGGAGAGTGTATATGGGAGTAGATGGGTGTACGTGAGAGTACATGGGTTTACATGGGGAAAAAAGCAGACAGCAGGGTAGCTTACAGGACAGATCACAGCTGTCTGCTGGCAGACACCTGCTGCTGTCTCTGTTCCATAATATTATTATTATTATTATTATTATTATTATTATTATTATTATTATTATTATTATTATTATTATTATTATTATTATTAATAGTAGCAGTAGTAGTAGTAGCAGCAGCAGTAGTAGTAATAGTAGAAGTATTAGTAATAGTAGTGGTAGTAGTAATAGTAGTAGTAATGGTGGTAGTAGTAGTAATACTATTGGTAGGAGTAGTAGTAGTAGCAATAACAGTGGTAGTACTAATGATGATAGTAGTAGTAATAGTAATAACAGCAGTAGTAAAATATTCCTTTGATGCGTTAAACGTGTAGGGGTGATGGAGCACCTGGGCAGTGACAGAGATGCCACTGAATAAACGCCATTCATGGAGTGGCGGAGGCTCGATACTCCGTCCTGGAATGAGGCCGTTGGTGACGCGATGTGTGAGTTGATACACGATGAAGCAATTAGCAAATTGCCTCAGCTTGAAGAGGTTAAGATGTCTCTTGAATCCCAGTATAGAACTCTTAGAGCTGAGGAATGGTACAGTGGAAATGCTTTGATGTTATGGTGGTGGTGGTGGTGGTGGTGGTGCTGCTGGTGGTAGTGGTGGTGGTGCTGGTGGTCGTGTTGGTGGTAGTGGTGGTAGTGGTGGTAGTGGTGGTGGTGCTGGTGGTAGTGGTGGTGGTGCTGGTGGTCGTGTTGGTGGTAGTGGTGGTAGTGGTGGTAGTGGTGGTGGTGTGCTGGTGGTGCTGCTGGTGGTGTGGTGGTAGTGGGGGTGTGGTGGTAGTGGTGGTGGGTGGCTGCTGCTGGTGGTAGTGGTGGTGGTGGTGGTGGTGGTGGTGGTGTTGCTGTGGTGGTGTGGTGGTGGTGGTGGTGGTGGTGGTGGTGGTGGTGGTGGTGGTGGTGGTGTTGGTGGTGGTGGTGGTGGTGGTGGTGGTGCTGCTGCTGGTGGTAGTGGTGGTGGTGCTGGTGGTCGTGTTGGTGGTAGTGGTGGTAGTGGTGGTAGTGGTGGTGGTGCTGGTGATGGTGGTGGTGGTGGTGGTGGAACAGCTGGTTGGTTTTGGTGATGGTGGTGGTAGTAGTGGTGTTGGTATATATATATATATATATATATATATATTGCAAGACAACCACTATGAAAAAATAGAGGAATTCCAAGCGCTTTCGTGACTACTCACATTATCAAGGAACTATAAAAGGAAACATGACAAGAAGGCTTATATAAGGGGCAAGACTGCACCTATGTATATATATATATATATATATATATATATATATATATATATTTAAATATATAGGGAGGTACCACCTCTGGAACTTTACTGGGGACCCTCATCCTCAGAGAAGACAATAAACGTACCTCAGGGAAAACACCACCACCACATATACATTACATTTTGTGCTATTAGCAGAGACTATCTAGTGTCTATTGGTGTCTGCCTTGCTTCTATTTGATGTCTATTGGTGATAGTTCTAGTGGTGGAGGCTGAACCCTCCACCAGTCCTTATGCTGAATGATCCATGCGGGTTTAGAGCCTCATACACATATATAAAACAACACAATGTTGTCCAGCCAGTTTGTCATCAAGATGACATGTAGATGACAGGTAGATGAGAGATAGATGACATGTAGATGACAGGTAGATGAGAGATAGATGACATGTAGATGACAGGCTCATGAGAGGTAGATTATATATTCATGTGTAGTTTTTCCCATCTACTTGGAGATGGCTGCTTCCAGGTCTCTCACATTTCTCTTTTTCCACTCTTTTTAACTCTCTGTTTCCACTCTTTTTCACTCTTTATTTTCATTTTGTTCTATTCTCTTTTTTCATCTCTGTTCCATTCTTTATTTCCATTCTTTATTTCCATTCTATATTTCCATTCTTTATTTCCATTCTTTATTTCTTAAACACTTGAGATAGTGAAGAAGCAAGACTGGAGACTCTGGTCACCATATTGGTGTGTTGGTTCACTGCAACACTTGATTGATATCGGTCTGGATGGGGAATGATATTCACGGTAGAGGTCACTGGGTTTTCGCGGTAGAGGTCTCTGGGTTTTCACGGTAGAGGTCTCTGGGTTTTCACGGTAGAGGTCTATGGGTTTTCACGGTAGAGGTCTCTGGGTTTTCACGGTAGAGGTCTCTGTGTTTTCACGGTAGAGGTCTCTGGGTTTTCACGGTAGAGGTCTCTGGGTTTTCACGGTAGAGGTCTCTGGGTTTTCACGGTAGAGGTCTCTGCGTTTTCACTGATGATCTCTGGCCTATGGCCCTTAGTCATAAATAAAGAGCCACGAATAAGGAGAGAGAGAGAGAGAGAGAGAGAGAGAGAGAGAGAGAGAGAGAGAGAGAGAGAGAGAGAGAGAGAGAGAGAGAGAGAGAGAAAATGCCAATAACTGAGGTCACTCACATAATCTTTTCTCTACTCTCGGAAAATTTAATTGGGTGGCGTTAAGAGTTTATTCCAAGGGAGTGGGGTGAGAGGGGAGAGAGGGGAGAAGAGAGAGGGGATAGGAGAGGGTTGTAGCACCTCTAAATTGCAAGATAAACAATGGGGGCAGTAATACCTGCTTGGAGATTCCCCTACCTGCCTCTCACCCAGGATTAAACCCGGGCCTCTCCCTTGTGGGACGAAACCCAAGCCATTTCTTGCGGCTGGCGGACAGGACTCTTCCAACACGGACGCTAAGCACCGTTCGTGATTGAATTAGTCTGATCAATCAATGAACATCACAGACTACTTTTCCACTGTTTTATATCCCTCCAAGGAAGGGCTAATTGTTCTTAATTAAGGTCTCTTGATCCAAGGGACTAGATCCAAATTACACCATATACCTGAAGCCAGTGATCCACACCATATACCCGAAGCCAGTGATCCACATAATATATACCAGGCCAGTAATCCACACAATATATTCCAAGCCAGTGATCCACACAATATATACCAAGCCAGTGATCCACACAATATATCCCAAGCCAGTGATCCACACAATATATCCAAGCCAGTGATCCACACAATATATTCCAAGCCAGTGATCCACACAATATATCCAAGCCAGTGATCCACACAATATATCCAAGCCAGTGATCCACAAATATATACCAAGCCAGTGATCCACACAATATATCCAAGCCAGTGATCCACAAATATATCCAAGCCAGTGATCCACACAATATATCCAAGCCAGTGATCCACACAATATATCCAAGCCAGTGATCCACACAATATATACCAAGCCAGTGATCCACACAATATATCCAAGCCAGTGATCCACACAATATATCCAAGCCAGTGATCCACACATATATTCCAAGCCAGTGATCCACACAATATATCCAAGCCAGTGATCCACACAATATATCCAAGCCAGATCAAATATATACCAAGCCAGTGATCCACACATATACCCAAGCCAGTGATCCACAAATATATACCAAGCCAGTGATCCACACAATATATTCCAAGCCAGTGATCCACACAATATATCCAAGCCAGTGATCCACACAATATATCAGCAGTGATCCACACAATATATTCCAAGCCAGTGATCCACACAATATATCCAAGCCAGTGATCCACACAATATATCCAAGCCAGTGATCCACACATATACCAAAGCCAGTGATCCACACAATATATACCAAGCCAGTGATCCACACAATATATCCAAGCCAGTGATCCACACATATATCCAAGCCAGTGATCCACACAATATATTCCAAGCCAGTGATCCACACAATATATCCAAGCCAGTGATCCACACAATATATACCAAGCCAGTGATCCACACAATATATCCAAGCCAGTGATCCACACAATATATTCCAAGCCAGTGATCCACACAATATATCCAAGCCAGTGATCCACACAATATATCCAAGCCAGTGATCCACACAATATATTCCAAGCCAGTGATCACACAATATACCAAGCCAGTGATCCACACATATCAGCCAGTGATCCACACAATATATCCAAGCCAGTGATCCACACAATATATCCAAGCCAGAGATCCACACAATATATCCAAGCCAGTGATCCACACAATATATACCAAGCCAGTGATCCACACAATATATCCAAGCCAGTGATCCACACAATATATCCAAGCCAGTGATCCACACAATATACCAAGCCAGTGATCCACACAATATATCCCAAGCCAGTGATCCACACAATATATCCAAGCCAGTGATCCACACAATATATCCAAGCCAGTGATCCACACAATATATCCAAGCCAGTGATCACACAATATATCCAAGCCAGTGATCCACACAATATATACCAAGCCAGTGATCCACACAATATATCCAAGCCAGTGATCCACACAATATATCCAAGCCAGTGATCCACACAATATATTCCAAGCCAGTGATCCACACAATATATCCAAGCCAGTGATCCACACAATATATCCAAGCCAGTGATCCACACAATATATCCAAGCCAGTGATCCACACAATATATACCAAGCCAGTGATCCACACAATATATCCAAGCCAGTGATCCACACAATATATCCAAGCCAGTGATCCACACATATATACCAAGCCAGTGATCCACACAATATATCCAAGCCAGTGATCCACACAATATATCCAAGCCAGTGATCCACACAATATATCCAAGCCAGTGATCCACACAATATATCCAAGCCAGTGATCCACACAATATATACCAAGCCAGTGATCCACACAATATATCCAAGCCAGTGATCCACACAATATATCCAAGCCAGTATCACACAATATACAAGCAGTATCCACACAATATATCAAGCCAGTATCCACACAATATATCCAAGCCAGTGATCCACACAATATATCCAAGCCAGTGATCCACACAATATATCCAGCCAGTGATCCACACAATATATCCAGCCAGTGATCCACAAATATACAAGCCAGTGATCCACACAATATATCCAAGCCAGTGATCCACACAATATATCCAAGCCAGTGATCCACACAATATATCCAAGCCAGTGATCCACACAATATATCAAGCCAGTGATCCACACAATATATACCAAGCCAGTGATCCACACAATATATCCAAGCCAGTGATCCACACAATATATCCAAGCCAGTGATCCACACAATATATCCAAGCCAGTGATCCACACAATATATCCAAGCCAGTGATCCACACAATATATCCCAAGCCAGTATCCACACAATATATACCAAGCCAGTGATCCACAAATATATCCAAGCCAGTGATCCACACAATATATCCAAGCCAGTGATCCACACAATATATCCAAGCCAGTGATCCACACAATATATACCAAGCCAGTGATCCACACAATATATCCCAAGCCAGTGATCCACACAATATATACCAAGCCAGTGATCCACACAATATATCCAAGCCAGTGATCCACACAATATATCCCAAGCCAGTATCCACACAATATATTCCAAGCCAGTGATCCACACAATATATACCAAGCCAGTGATCCACACAATATATACCAAGCCAGTGATCCACAAATATATACCAAGCCAGTGATCACACAATATATACCAAGCCAGTGATCCACACAATATATTCCAAGCCAGTGATCCACACAATATATCCAAGCCAGTGATCCACAAATATATCCAAGCCAGTGATCCACACAAATATCCCAAGCCAGTGATCCACACAATATATCCAAGCCAGTGATCCACACAATATATACCAAGCCAGTGATCCACAATATATCCAAGCCAGTGATCCACACAATATATTCCAAGCCAGTATCCACCAATATATACCAAGCAGTGATCCACACAATATATCCAAGCCAGTGATCCACACAATATATCCCAAGCCAGTGATCCACACAATATATACCAAGCCAGTGATCCACACAATATATACCAAGCCAGTGATCACACAATATATACCAAGCCAGTGATCCACACAATATATCCAAGCCAGTGATCACACAATATATCCCAAGCCAGTGATCCACACAATATATTCCAAGCCAGTGATCCACACAATATATCCAAGCCAGTGATCCACACAATTATACCAAGCCAGTGATCCACACATATAAAGCCAGTGATCCACACAATATATACCAAGCCAGTGATCCACAATATATCCAAGCCAGTGATCCACACAATATATCCCAAGCCAGTGATCCACACAATATATCCCAAGCCAGTATCCACACAATATATCCAAGCCAGTGATCCACACAATATATACCAAGCCAGTGATCCACACAATATATACCAAGCCAGTGATTCACACAATATACCAAGCCAGTGATCCACACAATATATTCCAAGCCAGTGATCCACACAATATATCCAAGCCAGTGATCCACAAATATATCCAAGCCAGTGATCCACACAATATATACCAAGCCAGTGATCCACACAATATATACCAAGCCAGTGATCCACACAATATATACCAAGCCAGTGATCCACACAATATATACCAAGCCAGTGATCCACACAATATATTCCAAGCCAGTGATCCACACAATATATACCAAGCCAGTGATCCACACAATATATACCAAGCCAGTGATCCACACAATATATACCAAGCCAGTGATCCACACAATATATATCCAAGCCAGTGATCCACACATATCACAGACCCAGTGATCCACACAATATATCCAAGCCAGTGATCCACACAATATATCCAAGCCAGTGATCACACAATATATACCAAGCCAGTGATCCACACAATATATCCAAGCCAGTGATCCACACAATATATCCCAAGCCAGTGATCCACACAATATATTCCAAGCCAGTGATCCACACAATATATACCAAGCCAGTGATCCACACAATATATACCAAGCCAGTGATCCACACAATATATACCAAGCCAGTGATTCACACAATATATACCAAGCCAGTGATCCACACAATATATCCCAAGCCAGTGATCCACACAATATATCCCAAGCCAGTGATCCACACAATATATCCCAAGCCAGTGATCCACACAATATATCCCAAGCCAGTGATCCACACAATATATACCAAGGAAGGGATGACGGCGTACAGAGGCAGCGTAGACTTCACGGCGTCCCTGGAAGCGTATTCTGACACATTCTTTAAGCAAAGTAATATTGCTGACTTGTGAGAATAATTCCTAAAAAAAGATTTACTGCATTCAACTGCTCGGTGAGCTGGTGATACCTAGTAGTATTAGAGGGAATGGTATCTCTCTGTCTCTCTTTATCTCCCTCTCTCTCTCTCAGTCTATCTTTCTCTCTCTCTCTCTGTTATTTGTGTGTGTTGAGGTAGAGTGGGCTGGGCCTAAGGGACACGGGGATACCTTTCTAGGATCGATCAGTACAAAAGTTTGTACTGGTTACAATGGTAAGGAGTTGCTGATACAGACGTGAGTACAGCCACATAACATTACTGTGAAGTTCTTATGTGGTCTGAGTTTATAGTGGTTTGTAATTTATATGTGGCTTGGGTTCAGCCACAGAACATGGCACTCTAGCTATGTGTGGTCTGAATTATATACAATGTTTCAACAAGGTCTGGTTGAATGTAGGCGCCACGGGAAGCAGAGGTGGCACAGACTGACGACACCCATGTGTCATGGTTATGGCATCATATAACTAGCGGTGGTGTTGCCTGCAGTACTGTTGCCTGCAGTACTGTTGCCTGCAGTACTGTTGCCTGCAGTACTGTTGCCTGCAGTACTGTTGCCTGCAGTAGTGTTTCTTGCTGGAGTGTTGCCTGCAGTGTGGGCGATGTTCTCAGGATTATAACAGACTTCAGTTTCATCTCACAATAAGCGGGGACCCATCCTCCATTTTTCTCCCCAAGCGGTCAGTAATTCCGTAGCAATTTTATGAGGCAAATTCTCTGTATCTTTGTTTTCGATATTACGCAGCTCTGTCTCCTCTAACACAGCGTCACCTTCATGGCACATAAATACTGGAGTGAACCACTCATGGGATATATTGGAAAACTTCGAAAAGCTTTCAGATATATGTATGATACGCTCAAAAAAAATTCTGTTTTCTGAATAATAAGAGAACTCTGCCTTACACACACACAGATAGATAGATATATAAATACACACCTGCACAGCACACCCGCTCAACACAAGACAGGCTCTAGAAATTACACGTCTGTGAATGGGTATCAGAATATCCGCTCTGGGGTCACATGTGTAATCTCCACTCCCATGCAAACAGGTTAATGGGGTTCAACTCCCTTGTTAGGGAAATCAAAGACGATCAAGTGGGCTCACCCGATCCTCCTTTGTTTTGTGACTTGAGGATGTTATTGACATATGAGGGAAGATGTTGTGGTGATGGTTGTAGCGCCGACCATACTGACTGATTCATTACTACTACTACTAGTAGTAGTAGTAGTAGTACTACTACTATTACTAGCTACTATTACTACTACTTCTACTATTATTATTATTATTATTATTATTATTATTATTATTATTATTATTATTATTATTATTATTATTATTATTATTATTAATACTAATACTAATAATAACAATAATAATACTTCACCTACATACACCTTTACCTCCAACACCATCTGAAATACAAACACACACACACAGGAGGAGCCAGGAGCTATGAATCAACCCCTACAAAAACAATTAGGTGAGTACACTCAAGGCACAGAGAAAATGCGAGGTCTCTAATTGAAGCCCAGAGAGAGAGAGAGAGAGAGAGAGAGAGAGAGAGAGAGAAGAGAGAGAGAGAGAGAGAGAGAGAGGTCGACACTCGACCTTGCCAGCCACTCTCACTTGCTCTGACACCCACAACAGCGATCATAACCTCGAGATGCCAATAAACATGGGAGCGTCATAGCTCCACACTGGCGATAAACTCTATTTCACGGCCCTGCGAGTTTCCATCAGCCCCGAGACACGCTTAATAAGCTTCATCTGAGCTTCCAGCACTCGTAGACGGATGCACACGAAGGCAGACGCATTCACGAACGGGAGATAAAACGGTTCAAACAGATTTCTGGGAATCCGACGGATCATTAGGATTTTTTCTGCAACAGAAAGATGTAGGGAGTTGAGGCACGTTGAACGTCGTAATGATGTGTTAAAGACAGACAGATAAAGAGAGAGAGAGACAGACAGAGATAGTGAAAGAAGCATTCACTTAACGCCAGTTAGCTTACCCATAACAATCGCTTATAATTACATAGTATTAACTAAATTTATTTAGTCTAAACGACCACATAGGGATTACCAAAATTATCATAACTAACACATTGCGAATGATAGGTTGGTTAATGGGGTTTAAAAGCTACAGTGTCAACTACATGAGGGTCATTCAGACTGCAGACTGCGTGTCTGAATTGAGCCTCTTATAGTGCCAGAAGTAAGTCTTTTATAATGCCAGAAGTGAGTCTTCTATTGTGCCAGAAGTGAGCCTTTTATAGTGCCAGAAGTGAGCCTTTTATAGTGCCAGAAGTAAGTCTTTTATAATGCCAGAAGTAAGCCTTTTATAGTGCCAGAAGTGAGCCTTTTATAGTGCCAGAAGTGAGCCTTTTATAGTGCCAGAAGTGAGTCTTTTATTGTGCCAGAAGTGAGCCTTTATAGTGCCAGAAGTGAGCCTTTATAGTGCCAGAAGTGAGTCTTTTATAGTGCCAGAAGTGAGTCTTTTATTGTGCCAAAAGTGAGCCTTTTATAGTGCCAGAAGTGAGCCTTTTATAGTGCCAGAAGTGAGCCTTTTATAGTGCCAGAAGTGAGCCTTTTATAGTGCCAGAAGTGAGTCTTTTATTGTGCCAGAAGTGAGCCTTTTATAGTGCCAGAAGTGAGTCTTTTATTGTGCCAGAAGTGAGCCTTTTATAGTGCCAGAAGTGAGCCTTTTATAGTGCCAGAAGTGAGCCTTTTATAGTGCCAGAAGTGAGTCTTTTATTGTGCCAGAAGTGAGCCTTTTATAGTGCCAGAAGTAAGTCTTTTATTGTGCCAGAAGTGAGCCTTTTATAGTGCCAGAAGTGAGCCTTTTATAATGCCAGAAGTGAGTCTTTTATAGTGCCAGAAGTGAGTCTTTTATTGTACCAGAAGTGAGCCTTTTATAATGCCAGAAGTAAGTCTTTTATAGTGCCAGAAGTGAGCCTTTTATAGTGCCAGAAGTGAGCCTTTTATAGTGCCAGAAGTGAGTCTTTTATAGTGAGAGAAGTGAGTTTTTATAGTGCCAGAAGTGAGTCTTTTATAGTGCCAGAAGTGAGTCTTTTATAGTGCCAGAAGTGAGCCTTTTATAGTGTCAGTAGTGAGTCTTTTATAGTGCCAGAAGTGAGCCTTTTATAGTGCCAGAAGTGAGCCTTTTATAGTGTCAGAAGTGAGTCTTTTATAGTGCCAGAAGTGAGCCTTTTATAGTGCCAGAAGTGAGTCTTTTATAGTGCCAGAAGTGAGTCTTTTATAGTGCCAGAAGTGAGCCTTTTATAGTGCCAGAAGTGAGTCTTTTATAGTGTCAGAAGTGAGTCTTTTATAGTGCCAGAAGTGAGTTTTTTATAGTGCCAGAAGTGAGTCTTTTATAGTGCCAGAAGTGAGTCATTTATTGTGCCAGAAGTGAGCCTTTTATAGTGCCAGAAGTGAGCCTTTTATAGTGCCAGAAGTGAGCCTTTTATAATGCCAGAAGTGAGTCTTTTGTAGTGCCAGAAGTGAGTCTTTTATTGTGCCAGAAGTGAGCCTTTTATAGTGCCAGAAGTGAGTCTTTTATAGTGCCAGAAGTGAGTCTTTTATTGTGCCAGAAGTGAGTCTTTTATAGTGCCAGAAGTGAGTCTTTTATAGTGCCAGAAGTGAGTCTTTATAGTGCCAGAAGGAGCCTTTATAGTGCCAGAAGTGAGCCTTTATAGTGCCAGAGTGAGTCTTTATAGTGTCAAGTGGTCTTTATAGTGCCAGAAGTGAGTCTTTTATAGTGCCAGAAGTAGTCTTTATTGTGCCAGAAGTGAGTCTTTATAGTGCCAGAAGTGAGTCTTTATAGTGCCAGAAGTGAGTCTTTATAGTGCCAAGTGACTTTATAGTGCCAGAAGTGAGCCTTTTATAGTGCCAGAAGTGAGCCTTTTATAGTGCCAGAAGTGAGCCTTTTATAGTGCCAGAAGTGAGCTTTTTATAGTGCCAGAAGTGAGCCTTTTATAGTGCCAGAAGTGAGTCGCTGACAGTGGAGAAGACATGATAGGCCTACTAGTAGAAGTAAAAAATAAAAAAAGAGAAGCACTCCAGGAGGCCTACTGGCCCATTGGTTTTAAAAGACACGTGACCAAATACTAGGACACACGAAACGTTTAGGTTCTGGGACCTTGACCAAACTGGTCTTTTTTTGAACTAGTTTGTGGGTATCAGTTACCAGGTTTCGTACTAACTGGTCCGTGTTAGGAAGGTCTTAACTTATTCTCATTTATAAGCAAGGTTAGGTTAGGTTAGCTTAGGTTACGTTAGGTTGTTAGGTAAGGTTAGGTTAGGTTAGGTTAGTTAGGTTAGGTTAGGTTAGGTTAGGTTAGGTTAGTTAGGTTAGGTTAAGTTAGGTTAGGTTAGGTTAGGTTAGTTAGGTTAGGTTAGGTTAGGTTAGGTTAGGTTAGTTAGGTTAGGATAGGTTAGGTTACATTACGTTACGTTACGTTAGATTAGGTTAGGTTAGATTAGGTTACGTTAGGTTAGGTTACGTTAGATTAGGTTACGTTAGGTTAGGTTAGATTAGGTTACGCTACGTTACGTTAGGTTACGTTAGATTAGGTTGCGTTAGATTAGGTTACGTTAGGTTACGTTAGATTAGGTTAGGTTAGATTACGTTAGGTCTTCTGTCTTTATATAGTCACCTCTGAATTCGACCGGAGAGGCCTACTCTGTAGGCTTAGGAAATAAGGATACCTAACTGTTGGACATGATCTCCAAGCTTGTTCACCTCACCTTCCAGTACATAAATCTGTACGTTCAGTGACGTTATTGATGCCGTCACTTGATAACGTCAACACTTCTTTTTGAAAGTAACGCAGATGTCTCCAGGATTCTCACTCACCTCTATACTGCACAAGTTATGAACTCCACGAACTTCCCATACAATCTAATAAATTACTGTATATTATTGGTCACACTGTTGATGAAAGTTGGTCAAGTTGTATAATTTTCCAGCTGTATTATAACAAGTGATAATAATGGTGTCCTTGCATAGTAACTTGGTAAATAATACCTCGAGATGATTATTAATGATACTACTACTACTATTAGCATTAGTAGTAGTAGTAGTATCATCACCATTAGTAATAGTAGTAGTAGTAGTAGTAGTAGCAGTAGTAATAGTAGTAGTAGTAGTATCATCACCATTAGTAATAGTAGTAGTAGTAGTAGTAGCAGTAGCAGTAGTAATAGTAGTAGTAGTAGTAGTAGCAGTAGTAATAGTAGAAGCAGGAAGAGAAAGCTTCCGTTCCATACTTGTATGAGAGGAGGATAGTACCTCCCTGGATGACTGTTGTTTGTGATGACTGTTGACTGTGATGACTGTTGTCTGTGCTGACTGTTGTCTGTGATGACTGTTGTTTGTGATGACTGTTGTTTGTGATGACTGTTGTTTGTGATGACTGTTGTTTGTGATGACTGTTGTCTGTGATGACTGTTGTTTGTGATGACTGTTGACTGTGATGACTGTTGTCTGTGATGACTGTTGTTTGTGATGACTGTTGTCTGTGATGACTGTTGTTTGTGATGACTGTTGTTTGTGATGACTGTTGTCTGTGCTGACTGTTGTCTGTGATGACTGTTGTTTGTGATAACTGTTGACTGTGATGACAGTTGTCTGTGATGACTGTTGTCTGTGATGACTGTTGTTTGTGATGACTGTTGTTTGTGATGACTGTTGACTGTGATGACTGTTGTCTGTGATGACTGTTGTTTGTGATGACTGTTGTTTGTGATGACTGTTGTTTGTGATGACTGTTGTCTGTGATGACTGTTGCCTGTGATGACTGTTGTCTGTGATGACTGTTGTTTGTGATGACTGTTGTCTGTGATGACTGTTGTGTGTGATGACTGTTGTTTGTGATGACTGTTGTCTGTGATGACTGTTGTTTGTGATGACTGTTGTTTGTGATGACTGTTGTCTGTGCTGACTGTTGTCTGTGATGACTGTTGTTTGTGATAACTGTTGACTGTGATGACAGTTGTCTGTGATGACTGTTGTCTGTGATGACTGTTGTTTGTGATGACTGTTGTTTGTGATGACTGTTGACTGTGATGACTGTTGTCTGTGATGACTGTTGTTTGTGATGACTGTTGTTTGTGATGACTGTTGTTTGTGATGACTGTTGTCTGTGATGACTGTTGCCTGTGATGACTGTTGTCTGTGATGACTGTTGTTTGTGATGACTGTTGTCTGTGATGACTGTTGTTTGTGATGACTGTTGTCTGTGATGACTGTTGTCTGTGATGACTGTTGTTTGTGATGACTGTTGTCTGTGATGACTGTTGTTTGTGATGACTGTTGACTGTGATGACTGTTGTTTGTGATGACTGTTGTCTGTGATAACTGTTGTTTGTGATGACTGTTGTCTGTGATGACTGTCGTTTGTGATGACTGTTGTTTGTGATGACTGTTGTCTGTGATGACTGTTGTCTGTGATGACTGTTGTTTGTGATGACTGTTGTTTGTGATGACTGTTGTTTGTGATGACTGTTGTTTGTGATGACTGTTGTCTGTGATGACTGTTGTCTGTGATGACTGTTGTCTGTGATGACTGTTGTTTGTGATGACTGTTGTTTGTGATGACTGTTGTCTGTGATGACTGTTGTCTGTGATGACTGTTGTTTGTGATGACTGTTGTTTGTGATGACTGTTGTTTGTGATGGCTGTTGTCTGTGATGACTGTTGTTTGTGATGACTGTTGTTTGTGATGACTGTTGTTTGTGATGACTGTTGTTTGTGATGACTGTTCTTTGTGTGTGTGTGTGTGTGTGTACTCACCTAGTTGTACTCACCTAGTTGTGGTTACAGGGGTCGAGACATAGCTCCTTGCCCCGCCTCTTCACTGGCCGCTACTGGGTCACTCTCGCTGCGCCATGAGCTTTATCATACCTCTTCTTAAAGCTGTGTATGGAACCTGCCTCCACTACATCGCTTCCCAAGCTATTCCACTTCCCGACTACTCTGTGTGTGTGTGTGTGTGTGTGTGTGTGTGTGTGCTGTCTATTACTCTTCTATTTACATACACTATCATAATTTTCATCATGTCTATAACATGACTCATGATGATAACTGTCATTTCGGTTAGTTTCATATCAACACCTGTCACTGATGGGAGCCCAGCACCTGCCCCTCTCACCTGGTCAACAGAATGACACCTGCATCAGCTGGTGAGGCCATCAGCTGATCTGTGACGTCAGAGACGCCACCAGCTGATTGGCCAGACTGATGAAACTTCTTTTCGTCTTCGATGCGAACGATCTCGTCTTCACGAACGATGCTGACGTCACCAACACTACACGAACTGACAGCATCAGCTGACACATGTCCTATGTGTGTCCGAAAATTCATTGACTTATCAGAGTGAAATCACTGAGAGTGAAATATATATATATATATATATATATATATATATATATATATATATATATATATATATATATATATATATATATATATATATATATATATATATATATATACATACAATTCACCTGGAGTTTGCTAGGAGTCCTTCCCGGAGGTCACCGCCCCCGCGGCAGGGTCTCAGACCAGGCTTCTTGGCCTGATCGATCAAGCTGTTAGTGTCCGACGCCCGCAGTCCAACGTATGCACCACAACCCTGCTGATCAGCAACTGTTTGGAAGACTCTGTAGAGTTTCCTCTTGAGGACGACTTGGAGCTTGTTGGTATTTCCGCCTTATGCAGGAAGAAAGGCTACTGAAGAGTCTCGGTCCCCTGACACTTATTGAGTTCTCTCTCAGCGTAATTATCACTCCCCTGCTCTTTAGTGAAGGTATCCTGCACCATTTATCAGGGTTCTTGTGTACACACACACACACATACACACACACATACACATACACACATACACATACACACACGCACACACGCACACACACATACACACACATACACACACATACACACACACACACACACATACATAAACATACACACACACACATACACACACGCACACACATACACACATCGACTTGACGACACTGGAGGACAGGAGAGATAGGGACAACATGATAACGACATATAAGATACTGAGAGGAATAGACAAGGTGGACAGAGACAGAATGTTCCAGAGATGGGACACAGCAACAAGGGGACACAGTTGGAAGTTGAAGACTCAGATGAATCACAGAGATGTTAGGAAGTATTTCTTCAGTCACAGAGTGGTCGGGAAGTGGAATAGCTTGGGAAGCGATGTAGTGGAGGCAGGTTCCATACATAGCTTTACGAAGAGGTATGATAAAGCTCATGGAGCAGGGAGCGTGACCCAGTAGCGGCCAGTGAAGAGGCGGGGCCAGGAGCTATGACTCGACCCCTGCAACCACAACTAGGTGAGTACAACTAGGTGAGTACACACACACATACACACAAACACACACAAACACACACACATATACACACACATACACACAAACACACACACACATCAGTCACATCAGGAGGAGAACAACAGTCAAGGACCAGGTGATCAGGCTGAGGAAGGAAGGAGGGGAGGTCACAAGAAATGACCACGAAGTGTGTGAGGAGCTCAACATGAGATTCAAAGAGGTGTTCACAGAGGAGATAGAAGGGCCTCCAGAAAGGAGGAGAGGTAGGGTACACCATCAGGTGCTGGACACAATACACACAACTGAGGAGGAAGTGAAGAGGCTACTAAGCGAGCTGGATACCTCAAAGGCGATGGGGCCGGATAACATCTCTTCATGGGTCCTGTGAGAGGGAGCAGAGGAACTATGTGTACCCCTAACAACAATCTTCAACACGTCTATCGAAACAGGGCAACTACCTGAGGTATGGAAGACAGCAAATGTAGTTCCAATTTTTAAAAAAGGAGACAGAAACGTAGCATTAAACTACAGGCCAGTGTCACTGACATGTATAGTATGCAAAGTCATGGAGGAGATAGTCAGAAGAAGAGTGGTGGAACACCTAGACAGGAATGAGCTTATCAACGACGGCCAACACGGTTTCAGGGACGGGAAATCCTGTGTCACAAACCTACTGGAGTTCTACGACAGGGTGACAGCAGTAAGACAAGAGAGAGAGGGGTGGATAAATTTCATATTCCTGGACTGTAAGAAGGCGTTTGACACAGTTCCACACAAGAGATTAGTGCAGAAGCTGGAGGACCAGGCAGGGATAACAGGGAAGGCACTACAATGGATCAGGGAATACCTGTCAGGAAGACAGCAGCGAATCATGGTACGTGGCGAGGTGTCAGAGTGGGCGCCGGTGACGAGTGGGATTCCACAGGGGTCAGTCATAGGACCAGTGCTGTTTCTGGTATTTGTGGACGACATGACGGAAGGAATAGACTCTGAAGTGTCCCTGTTTGCAGATGATGTGAAGTTGATGAAAAGAATTCAATCGGACGAGGACCAGGCAGAACTACAAAGGGATCTGGATAGGCTGCAAGCCTGGTCCAGCAAATGGCTCCTGGAGTTCAACCCCACCAAGTGCAAAGTCATGAAGATTGGAGAAGGGCAAAGAAGACCGCAGACGGAGTACAGTCCAGGGGGGCCAGAGACTACAAACCTCAATCAAGGAAAAAGACCTCCTGAGGCGTACATCAACCAAATAACTGCTGCAGCATATGGGCGCCTAGCTAACCTAAGAACAGCATTCCGACATCTTAATAAAGAATCGTTCAGGACCCTGTACACTGTGTACGTTAGGCCCATACTGGAGTATGCAGCACCAGTTTGGAACCCACACCTAGCCAAGCACGTGAAGAAGCTCGAGAAAGTGCAAAGGTTTGCAACAAGACTAGTCCGGAGCTTAGGGGTATGTCCTACGAGGAGAGGTTAAGGGAAATCGACCTGACGACACTGGAGGACAGGAGAGATAGGGGGGACATGATAACGACATATAAGATACTGAGAGGAATAGACAAGGTGGACAGAGACAGAATGTTCCAGAGATGGGACACAACAACAAGGGGACACAGTTGGAAGTTGAAGACTCAGATGAATCACAGAGATGTTAGGAAGTATTTCTTCAGTCATAGAGTTGTCGGGAAGTGGAATAGTTTAGGAAGCGATGTAGTGGAGGCAGGATCCATACATAGCTTTACGAAGAGGTATGATAAAGCTCATGGAGCAGGGAGCGTGACCCAGTAGCGGCCAGTGAAGAGGCGGGGCCAGGAGCTATGAATCGACCCCTGCAACCACAACTAGGTGAGTACACACACTCACCTACTGAATATAAAACCTCATACTTTACCAATACGAACCAACGAGGGATCATCTGCGTTATTTTTTTCAATTAATACCACCAAGAAAAAGAATGGATCCATGACCTTCATAGCTTTCAAAATAAACAAATCCTTTTCAAAAAATCATGTAAAAAAAAAAAGCGATTTTGGCGTTGTTTATCTTCGCCTCTCACTGAAGGTTCGCGAAAATTTAAGCACGACAGAATTATCACCCTGGTTAAGTCCTGGAGATGAGATTTTTCCACCCGGGTTTAGGTCTCTTAAGGTGGGTTTAGGTCTTACCAAGGTGGGTTTAGGTCTCTGATCTATTAAAATAATCTGCAATACCGACGTGATGAATGTTTGGTTCAACCTGAGATAGAGAGGAAATTATTATGATAAAATATATATCCAGAGAGGAGAGAGAGAGAGAGAGAGAGAGAGAGAGAGAGAGGAGAGAGAGAGAGGGAGAGAGGGAGAGAAGGAAGAAGACAGACAGACAGACAGACAGACAGACAGAGAAGGAGGGAGAGAGAGAGAGAATTAATTAATTATAGTTAGTTTAATATTTTCCTAGTGTTAGTTAGCGGTGCTTTATTGGTCAGGTAAGAAATGCCTTGCTGACCTGTGATGGGTGAAGCAGTGATCAATCAGCCTCTGCTGTGGATTACATTAATTTTCACATTATCATCAGTTGATGAGCTTGTTTTGAAGCTCTTATTCCAAGCTTCAGGGAAGGTCTTCCAGGCTTCACAGTGCTTCAGGGAAGGTCTTCCAGGCTACACAGTGCTTCAGGGAATGGCTCCTAGGCTTCACAGTGCTTCAGGGAAGGTCTTCCAGGCTACACAGTGCTTCAGGGAAGGGCTCCCAGGCTTCGCAGTGCTTCAGGGAAGGTCTTCCAGGCTACACAGTGCTTCAGGGAAGGGGTCCCAGGCTTCACAGTGCTTCAGGGAAGGTCTTCCAGGCTACACAGTGCTTCAGGAAGGGCTCCCAGGCCTCACAGTGCTTCAGGGAAGGGGTCCCAGGCTACACAGTGCTTCAGGGAAGGTCTTCCAGGCTTCACAGTGCTTCAGGGAAGGTCTTCCAGGCTTCACAGTGCTTCAGGGAAGGTCTTCAAGGCTACACAGTGCTTCGGGAAGGTCTTCCAGGCTACACAGTGCTTCAGGGAAGGGCTCCCAGGCTTCACAGTGCTTCAGGGAAGGTCTTCCAGGCTACACAGTGCTTCAGGGAAGGTCTTCCAGGCTTCACAGTGCTTCAGGGAAGGTCTTCCAGGCTACACAGTGCTTCAGGGAAGGTCTTCCAGGCTACACAGTGCTTCAGGGAAGGTCTTCCATGCTACACAGTGCTTCAGGGAAGGGCTCCCAGGCTTCACAGTGCTTCAGGGAAGGTCTTCCATGCTACACAGTGCTTCAGGGAAGGGCTCCCAGGCTTTACATTAAACCCTGGAGTCCTCAGCTTCATTGAATCACAGTTGCAGTCATCAACGCTTGAGCTGACAGCTTTGATCTTGTTATAGAGAACTTAAGCTCAGTCAATCTTATTTCTGTCTCTTTCACCTACCAGGAAAATCTCCATTACCCTCTGTATCACTGACACACACACGCACACACACACACACACACACACACACACACACACACACACACTCACACACACACACACACTCACACACACACACACACACTCAGGTATGATAAAGTTCGAGAAGGGAGAGAGGGGACGACTATAATCTACCTTGTCCATAATTACTATCGCATTTGCTTTGTCTGTTTCGTAAGGTGAAGTCCAGGATCTTTCCTTAATTCATGGTATAACTTAACAAATCTTTGTTGACAATTGTTGTTGTAGAGGTGTGAGCTGTGCTCACACCTCTACAACAACACTTCTCATCAAAGATTTGTTAAGTTACACAGACAAAGCAAATACGATAGTAATTATGGACAAGGTAGATTATAGTGGAAAAATTAATATGTTATTAGAAGATGGGGCCCTTACGTTCCTCTTAAATCAGCCACAGGAGCGTCAAGTATAACCATCATCATTAGTAATCCAATGTTAATGATCCAGCAAGCAGTTGTGACCCTCAGTGAGTGCTGGATTAATCCAGGAATGTTGACTCAGCGGTCCACACTATCCAGTGATTGCATTCACTGCCAGACTTTGTTGCTAATTAAACTCTCCTGAATGTTATTGATGTCACCACTATTATAGCTTGCACACATGTGTGTACTCACCTATTTGTACTCACCTATTTGTGGTTGCAGGGGTCGAGTCATAGCTCCTGGCCCCGCCTCTTCACTGATTGCTACTAGGTCCTCTCTCTCCCTGCTCCATGAGCTTTATCAAACCTAGTCTTAAAACTATGTATGGTTCCTGCCTCCACTATGTCGCTTTCTAAGCTATTCCACTTCCTGACAACTCTATGACTGAAGAAATACTTCCTAACATCCCTTTGACTCATAGGAGTCTTCAACTTCCAATTATGACCCCTTGTTTCTGTGTCCCCTCTCTGGAACATCTTGTCTCTGTCCACCTTATCTATTCCTCGCAGTATTTTATATGTCGTTATCATGTCTCCCCTAACCCTCCTGTCCTCTAGTGTCGTCAGGCCGATTTCCCTTAACCTTTCTTCATAGGACAATCCCCTTAGCTCTGGGACTAGTCTTGTTGCAAACCTTGCACTTTCTCTAATTTCTTGACGTGCTTGACCAGGTGTGGGTTCCAAACCGGTGCTGCATACTCCAGTATGGGCCTGACGTATATGGTATACAGAGTCTTGAATGATTCCTTAGTGAGGTATTGGAACGCTATTCTTAGGTGTGTGTGTGTGTGTGTGTACTCACCTAGTTGTGGTTTCAGGGGTCGAGTCACAGCTCCTGGCCCCGCCTCTTCACTGGCCGCTACTGGTCACTCTCCCTGCGCCATGAGGGTTTATCATACCTCTTCTTAAAGCTATGTATGGAGCCTGCCTCCACTACATCGCTTCCTAAACTATTCCACTTCCCGACCACTCTGTGACTGAAGAAATACTTCCTAACATCCCTGTGATTCAT
>WNWK01010807.1:27500-68187 GCA_009830355.1 Cherax destructor | reverse complement strand
CAGGACCTTCATTACACAGGAGGAAAACACTGCCAGAACACAAGACTATAAAAGAGAGGCTAACTCTTTTGTTGTGTGCTAATGGTAGCGGGATTTTAAAGTGAAGCCTTTATTGGTGTATCACTCTGAAAATCCGAGCGTTTAAGAGATGCAGTGTCGCCAAGGCTAATTTGTGTGTGATGTGAAGTCTAACAGTAAGGCATGGGTCAAGAGGAAATTTTCTTGGATTGGTTCCATGAAGTGTTTGGCCCCAGTGTGAAGAAATATCTCGAGGAAAATAATTTGCCACTTAAGTGCCTCCTGATAATGGACAATGCTCCTTGTCATCCTCCAGACTTGGCAGAGCAAATTGTGCAGGACTTTAAGTTCATCAAAGTGAAGTTCTTGCTCCCTAATCCACTCCTCTCCTCCAGCCTATGGACTAGCAGGTCATTTCCAACTTTAAAAACTCTACACCAAAACAATGTTTCAAAAGTGCTTTGAAGTGACCACAGACATTAATATGCCCCTAAAAGAGTTTTGGAAAGATCGTTTCAATATCCTGCATTGTGTAAACCTTATAGGTAAGGCTTGGGAAGGAATGACTACCAGGACTTTGAACTCTGCCTGTAGAAAATTGAAGGTTTTGGGGATGAGCCTCAGAACCCTGAGCCTGAGCCTGTTGTGGAAGAAATTTGGCACTGGGCAAGTCCATGGGGTTGGATGTTAGTACCGAGGATGTGGAAGAGTTGGTGGAGGAGGACAATGAAGAAATAACCACTGAAGATCTGCAAGAACTTCAACAGCAACAACAGACCACAGTTCAGGAAAATGGCTCAGAGGAGGAGGAGGAAGTTGCCTTCTTCAATGATTAAGGAGATTTGTGAAATGTGGACCAGGGTGCAAGGCTTTATGGATGAATATCACCTAACAAAGCTGTTGCAGGCCGTGCTGGCAACCTGTACAATGACACTGTGGTGTCCCATTTCAGGGATGTTTTAAAGAATCGCCAGACACAGAGCTCCCTGGACAGATTTTTGTGAGAGGGGTCCAGTGACTCTCAAGCTGGTCCTAGTGGCATTAAAAGAAAAAAGGGCCCGTAACCCGAAAATAACTTGGTACCTGCAGTGTTAATGGAAGGATTCCCCTTCCCAAAAACTAGCAACTCCTCCATCCTCCCCTCCTCCCATCTTCCACACATCAACAACTCTTCAATAAAAGTAAGTGACATGTTATTGTACTTTTATTCTTAATATATCATTGTTTTCTGTGTAATTTAATGTATATTTAATGTACAAATATATTTTATTTTAATACTTTTTTGGGTGTCTGGAACGGATTAATTTTATTTACATTATTTCTTATGGGAAAATAGATTCGGATTACGATATTTTCGGTTTACGCTAAGCCCTCTGGAATGGATTAATATCGTAATCCGGGGGTCCACTGTAATTTATAATAACAATAATAATAAATAATCGCTCTGGAGCGCTTTAAATGTTATACTTATTACGTATAGGTTTGGTAGCTAGACATTTAAAGCACTCCAGATATTATTATTAATTATTATTATTATTATTACAATCGACATACCTTGTTCACAAAGTTGAACCATTTCTTAAGCTGCCATGATACACCGAGAATGTAAACACACATACAAACACACCAGCTAACCCCTTTACTGTGAACTTCTTTTGTACTTCTTCCATTTTCCTCTTGTATTTCCTCTTCCAAGTGCTGCTGCACTTCTAACTCTATCTTCTACTATGGGATGCACAATAACGTACAAATTTATAGATGAAATATGTAGTTTTGGAGATTGCTTGATGTTGAGATGCATCACTAACCCCTTTACAATAAACTTCTTTTGTACTTCTTCTATTTTCCTGTTGTTTTTCCTCTTGGAAGAGAAAAAACAACAGGAAATTTGTAGAAATATGGAGTTTTGGAGACTGTGAAAGCAAGTGTACTGAGTGGATGTAGGAAGGAGATTGAGATGCTTGACGCTGAGACGTTGTGCTGCCCGTTCATGACCTAAGTTCTCGTACAGTATGCAATAACGTCTCGTCAGAGAGCCTGTCGTAACTACAAGTTGTCGGTAAATAAGTATATCAGTAAGTGAGGAGAGGCTGTATTTGCAACATGTCTGCAAGCAGCAGCACTTCAAGTTGCTGTCAGGTGAGCATCAAGCGCCAACTTCACGGCCCTCTTTATTTAATTTTTTTTTTTCAAAATATTCGGAGCACTGGGCGAGAGAACACAGATCTGCATTTGGACAGTCAATGGGGGGGAGGGGGTTGAACATCGGCAAAAACTGAACATTTCTGCTACTTTGAGCTTAATTTCAAGCTATTTTGAGTCCTCAAAACCATCAAAATCATCTGTATTTCTGTAATATATCCTCCAATCTACCAAATGAGACCGAGAAACCAAGAATACAACCATAAAAACCATACGAAAATACACTGCAAATTTGCTGTTTTAAATAAAAACACGGTCGCAGTTATTTTTTCCTCATTATGCACTGTGCGCTGCAAGATTTATTTTATATGGTGCACACTTACTGCATCGACCTACTCTATCATATTAAGTCCCAAATTCACCGCTCACAGCTAATCTGAATGACCTGAGCTCTTCACATAGTACTACGGCACGGACGCTGAAAGGATTAATAAGAGATCATGGGAACATAACCCCACTTTTGTCATCTACTCTCTGCAATGCTATCTATGCAAAATTTCAAGAATCCAATGCTTGTATATAGAATGGGGTTTCCTATATAATTCTATATGCGTTTCTTGCCACTACAATATTGCACATCTAACAAAAGAAAATCCGAAAAAGTAAAATAATTTGTAAAGAAATATGATTGAGAATGATGCTACTACTGTAACTACATAAGATGTACATATAAGAACATAAGAAAGGAGAAACACTGCAGAAGATCCATTGGCTAATACTAGGCAGGTCCTTCTCAAACCCAATTCCACTAACAAAAATATTTGCCCGACCCATTTTCAACTACCCAAGGAATAAGCTTTGATAACTCTATTAACTTTTGTACATATAAGAAATGTGTGACTCACCGCTTCCCTCCGTCTTCGTTCTTGTTCTCTAAGCTTTTGTCTATCACGGTCACTAAGCTTTGCGTTATCATGCGAGGATGTTGGAGTGGCCGGGGGGTGGGAGCTGGGTGGACCTGCAGGTGTTGCTAGCTGAGGGTGAGGTGATGTAGAAGCAGTCATGGGAGTAGCAACCTTGGCACTGGGAGCAGCTCTCTCTCTGATGGTCACGGGTTCTCTTCTGCTGCATAACAAAACTTTCCATTAGTTAAATCACATTAGAAAAATTAAAATATGCAATAATAAATATGCTAAAGAACTTCACCAACATTTACTCATTATCAACAAACTCCTGCAACTCAAATCATCGTTCAGACCCTAGAAAAAAAAATGGCAGAGAATCTTTTTCCGAAGGTAATGATGACAAATGGTACAAAATTTGATGGGAAACTCACAGAATTACGCAGGAATGAAGTTAGTGATTTCGGCGCAGTTTACACATCAGTGATTTCATTCAATTTGAGTCCTACTTCAGGACAATTCCATTATTCTAGTCAACTAATTTTTTAGCTACAGTCATCCCTTGGTTTTAGCTTGTCCCAGTTTTCGCCGATTTTGGTTTTCGCTGACTTTTTTCAGGGAAAATTTGTCTTAGTTTTCGCCGATTGTTTTAGTTTTCGCCGACCGTATGGGACCTGTCCACCAGTGCCTCGCACATACAAAGGCCGTAGGCCCGCCACCCACGCACCTCCCACGCACATTGTCACGCAGTCTAGCATTGTTTACACTTGAGTGAACATCATAACAGGAGTTTATACAAAACATTTATTAACAATTCATTGTTTTTGGGCCTTGATTATTGTGTATGACTACTAAATAAGCTACCATGGGCCCAAAGAAAGCTCCTAGTGCCACTTCTTTGGTAAAGTGAGGAACACTGAAGAAATGAAGAAAGAAATAATAGAAAAATATGATAGTGAAAGTGAGAAACACGATGGAGTTTAAGAGTGTAGCAGGCATGCAGGGAGTGTAGCATGCATGCAAGGAGTGTAGCAGGTATGCAGGGAGTGTAGCATGTATGCAGGGAGTGTAGCATGTATGCAGGGAGTGTTGCATGTATGCAGGGAGTGTCGCATGTATGCAGGGAGTGTCGCATGTATGCAGGGAGTGTAACAGGTATGCAGGGATTGTAGCATGTATGCAGGGAGTGTAACAGGTATGCAGGGAGTGTAGCAGGTATGTAGGGAGTGTAGCATGCATGCAGGGAGTGTAGCAGGTATGCAGGGAGTGTAGCATGTATGCAGGGAGTGTAACAGGTATGCAGGGAGTGTAGCATGTATGCAGGGAGTGTAGCATGTATGCAGGGAGTGTAGCAGGTACGCAGGGAGTGTAGCAGGTATGCAGGGAGTGTAACATGTATGCAGGGAGTGTAGCATGTATGCAGGGAGTGTAGCATGTATGCAGGGAGTGTAACAGGTATGCAGGGAGTGTAACAGGTATGCAGGGAGTGTAGCATGTATGTAGGGAGTGTAGCATGTATGCAGGGAGTGTAGCAGGCAGGGAGGGAGTGTAGCAGGCACGGAGGGAGTGTAGCATGCATGCAGGGAGTGTAGCAGGTATGCAGGGAGTGTAGCATGTATGCAGGGAGTGTTGCATGTATGCAGGGAGTGTTGCATGTATGCAGGGAGTGTCGCATGTATGCAGGGAGTGTAACAGGTATGCAGGGATTGTAGCATGTATGCAGGGAGTGTAACAGGTATGCAGGGTGTGTAGCAGGTATGCAGGGAGTGTAGCATGCATGCAGGGAGTGTAGCAGGTATGCAAGGAGTGTAGCATGTATGCAGGGAGTGTAACAGGTATGCAGGGAGTGTAGCATGTATGCAGGGAGTGTAGCAGGTACACAGGGAGTGTAGCAGGTATGCAGGGAGTGTAACATGTATGCAGGGAGTGTAGCATGTATGCAGGGAGTGTAGCATGTATGCAGGGAGTGTAACAGGTATGCAGGGAGTGTAGCAGGTATGCAGGGAGTGTAGCATGTATGTAGGGAGTGTAGCATGTATGCAGGGAGTGTAGCTGGCAGGGAGGGAGTGTAGCAGGCACTGAGGGAGTGTAGCAGGCAGGGAGGGAGTGTAGCAGGCAGGGAGGGAGTGTAGTAGGCATGCAGGGAAGTGACCCCGGATAAGGACTTGATACCTAGAGTCCTTATGGAGGGGGATTCCCCTTCCAAAAATTAGGGTCTCGTCCCTCTCCCCTCTTCCCTCTCTCCCATCCAGCAACATCAGTCTTCAATAAAGGTAAGTGCCACATTCAGTTCATTCATTTGTGCATGTAAATCTATCATTAAGGCCCAAAAAATTTTTTTTTTCCAAACTTCTGGGTTTCTGGAACGGATTAATTGAATTTCCATTATTTCTTATGGGGAAAATAGTTTTGGTTTTCGCCGATTTTGGTTTTAGCCGATCCATCTGGAATGGATTAAAATCGAAAACCGAGGGATGACTGTATTTCACTAGAATTCCTTTCATTGTATCAATTGAGTACATGAAACCGCCCATTCAACTACTCTATACGTAAAGTGATCAGAATTCGGTAATTTGGCCAATTTCACACAAAATTAAAAAAATGCTAACTGAAAAACAGAGTCCATAATAAACAATGTAGACATTCCTAGAACTAAAACAACATTTCCTCTGTTCATCAGTCAAAATACCCAGGCCTCTCCTGTATTACACTTGCTTTCCATTTTAAATTCGTATTCACACAAAATTAGAAGATTTACTCTATTTCTTGGATAACAAAATATAACCAGGAAAGATTATTCATGGTTTACAGCTTCCCCATAATTAAATCAGACCTATTAAAAACCCATAAAACAGACTCGGGGTTGTAGGGGAGTCTTAATTGTCCTCTGGATTATTAGAAAAAAACTGAATATTTCCTCTAATTTGACCTCATTTTCAAGCTACTTCCAGTCCTCAGACCAATCAAAACCAAATACAGTGGACCCTCGGTTTTCGTACAGCTCCGAACTCGAACAATTATGTAAGTGTATTTTTGTAAGTGCTTTTGTAAATGTATTTTTGGGGGTCTGAAACAACTAATCTAATTTACACTCGTCCTTATGGGAACAAATTCGTTTGGTAACGACACAGTGGAACCTCAATTTTCATATGCCCCAGCTTGCATGTAAAACCACAGTTATTTTCCATAAAATGTATTTTTTGTTAATATTTTTGGGTGTCTGGAATGGATTAATTGGATTTACATTATTTCTTATGGGAAATATTATCAAAAAATACATTTTATAGAGAATAACTGTAGCTTTATATGCAAGCTGGGGCATACGAAAACTGAGGTTCCACTGTATATATTTCAATGTTTTAGATTCAATCAAATGATATCAAGAAGCAGCCAATAAAACCACAAAAAACATCGAAGAAAATATGGCAAATTTACTATTTTAAACCATATACATGGTCACAGTTTTGTTTTCCCATCATGCATTGCATGGGGCAGGATTTTTTTTTATATGGTGCACACTTACCATAGAGACTCATGCTCTCATATCTAGGCCAAAATTTACCTCTCACAACTCATCTGAGAGAGCTAAGCTCATCACATAGAACAACGTCAGGGACCCCTGGCCTCATTGATGTACATCTATGTGACGAACAGCAGACACAGAAATTATTTATGAACAAAATACTAGTTGGGTGCATAACATATAGTGGACCCCCGGTTTTCGTAATTAATTCGTTCCAGAATGCTGTTCAAGTGCCGTTACCAAACAAATTTATTCCCATAAGGAATAATGTAAATTAGATTTGTCCTTTTAGACCCCCAAAAATACACTTACAAAAGCACTTACAAAAATACACTTACATAATCGTTCGAGTATGGAGCAGTACGAAAACCGGGGGTCCGGTGTACTATAAAAAAAAAAATTATGAAATGATAATCTTTTCCTGATGGTAATGATACCAAAACTATGAAATTTGATGGAAAACTTATGGAATTACGCTCTCATGAAGTTAGCGGTCTCAGCGATATTTACGCATCGGCAATTTTGCCCACTTTGAGCCCCATTTTCAGCCAATTCCATTGTTCCAGTCGACCAAACTCATAGCTATTTCGCTAGAACTCCTTTTGTTCTATCGACTGAGTACAAGAAACCGTCCATTTACCGATTTCAACTACCCAATAAAGTGATCAGAAATTGGTAATTTGGCCAATTTCATACACAATTCAAGGAAGGCCAATTTCAATAGGGTCCAGAATTAACAGTGCAAACATTCCTAGCACTAAAATGAGGATAACAAAAAAATTAGATAATGGAAGATTGGATATCAGATTGGAGGGAGAGAACATGGAGGAGGTGAATGTGTTCAGATATTTGGGAGTGGATGTATCAGCAGATGGGTATATGAAGGATGAGGTGAATCATAGAATTAACGAGGGGAAAAAGGTGAGTGGTGCACTGAGGAGGTTGTGGAGATAGAGAACTTTATCCATGAAAGCAAAGAGGGGAATGTATGAAAGTATTGTTATACCAACACTCTTGTATGGGTGTGAATGTTGCAACAAGGAGAAGGCTGGAGGGCAATGTGTGGAAATTAGGAGGTGCGGGGTTACTAAAAGTATTATCCAGAGGGCTTAGGAGGGGTTATTTAGGTGGTTCAGCCATTTGTGTACGAGGGGCTTGAACTTCTAGCACGTGTTCATGAGTGTGAGCAGGGTAACATTTATAAAGGAACAATGTGTGTTGCTCTTCTCGGACCAACACACGCTGTTTCCTTCCTGTCAGGTGTTCCCTGAAACACTGCAATACTTTCCCTCCTATTCTTCCCTGCTCCTCTAGTTTTTCAACCAGTCACTTGTGTGGATCTGTGTTGAGAGCCTTCTTACAATCCTTCTTGGACTGTAAGAAGGGTAAAGTAGGTTTTGTGTGCGAGGGGCTTGGACTTCCAACAGCATGCGTGAGAGTGTTAAATAGGAGCGAGAGGAGGTGAATGGTTTTTATGACTTGACATGGTAATGGAGTGTGAACAGGGTAACATTTATGGATTCAGGGAAACAGGCAACCCAGACTTGAGTTCTGGAGGTGGGAAGTACAGTGCCCGCATTCTGAAGGAGGGTTATTGATGTTGCAGTTTTTTAACTGTAGTGTAGGTGTGCCTCTGGCAAAACAGTGATGGAGTGAATGATGAGTGTTTCTTCTTTTTCAGGTCACTCTGCTTTGGTGGGAAATGGCCGATGTATTAATAAAAAAACAAATAAAAAAGTGTAAATTTACACATTATGTAATAATTTTTTTTGCAAGATAAGCACAAAAATGTGTGAATATGTATAGGAAGATGTGGACAGACCGAGGAAGTTGATTAAAGAGAAAGACGATGGAATTCAATGTGAAGAAATATGACATACGGTTAAAGAAATTAGAGAAAATAAAAATAGGTCACACAATCAGAATAAATTGTGTAATAAAATATTAGAGGCATCAAAACAAGAGGCCTAAAAGTCATCATTTAAATGTAAGAGAGTATGGAAAACACATAAATGAAGTAGTGAGAAACTTCTATGACAGACAAGCTATAAAATAAAACAGCATGTAGATATAAGGAATGGGAAATGTTGAAACTTTTTATAGCAAATGTTTAAAATTACAACTTGTATGTTAGGTATTCGCAGGTAACATACACATTCTGTACAAGGGCTTGAAGCAGTGGATATGCCATCTTTGACTTTTAGAGTGACAAAAAGGATGACAACTTATAAAAAGATACAAAAGAATTGATAAAGACTGCTTCTTAACTTTATCCACTGGCATAAGAAGCCATAACTATAAACTAAGGAACTAAGGAAGCAGATTTGCTACACGTTTTTCTTGACAGAATGGTAGATCAAGGAAAGTGTTTACAAGGCAGACATAGTAGGTATGAGGTGAGATACAGACATGATGGTAATGAGACATATATACACTTGAATGGAGCATTTATTTATAACATTTTACCCACACACTGAGTTTTATCAAATCATAAACAGATAATAAAGCTGGTACAAGAGGGTGAGTAAATATACAGTGGTCCCTCGGTTTTCGTGCATCTCCAAACTCGAACATTTATGTAAGTGTATTTTCGTAAGTGCTGTTGCAAGTGTATTTTTGAGGGTCTGAAATAGACTAACCTACGTGACATTATTTCTTAAGGAAGTAAATTCGTTCGGTAATGGCACTTGAGCAGCATTCTGGAACGAATTTTCGGCGAAAACCGAGGGACCACTGTATAGTGAGTAGTTTTAAGAGAAGTTTTCTGGTAAGAGGATCATCTATATGGTAGACACCATGGTTCTGCTTGAAGTTCTGAAGCATACA
The DNA here is from genome assembly GCA_009830355.1 of Cherax destructor. NCBI lineage: Eukaryota > Metazoa > Arthropoda > Malacostraca > Decapoda > Parastacidae > Cherax > Cherax destructor. The sequence continues at coordinate 58,776 of WNWK01010807.1, read as the reverse complement.
TATTCAGTTAATCTACTTCTCTGGGTGTCGTCATCCACGGCAATTACAAGTGCACAAACCACTTTATTAAGCGTTTGCAAGAAATACGATGTACAGTAGACCATTATATTACATGGGTTTATTATTTTCCACATTTTGGTTATTACACTATTGAAATATTGTGGCAAATTTTTATACAACACTTAGTAAAACTGACTTAACACAGTTCCATTCCTGGGCGTAGAAAAAAATTTGGAGCGTCACCCGCAGGCTGCAGGGATAGTTCCCCAGCTCTCAGGCTGCCTGGCTCTGGGTCAGGCCATTGTCTCTGAGGGGAAGGCATACCTTCCTTCCCTGCCACGCCCATCTCAGTTCTCCGGCATACACATCTCGTACGTAACTGTTTATGAAATGTGTTTTGATCTTTTCATTGCCAAATTTTGTATCTGCCAAGCAACCATGGCACCCAGAAGGCATGGGAGTGATGCAGAAAATGGCAAGAAGAGGTTTAAACGTTGAAGTCTTGGAGTTACGAAGAAAATTGAGATATAAAAGTGGTTCACGTGTGGTGGATATAGCAAGATCTTATGGCCTTAACCCTATGCCTAGGTTCAATGCAGGCACTCGTATAGGTGAGGTGCAGGCGTTTGCTGCCAATGACATCATGGCATTTCAGTGGCATGACAAATGAGATGTCACACTGTTGTCATCAATTCACCCTAACGAAATGACAGACACTGGCAGGGTGAGTAGAGAGACCAATGAACCCATTGTAAAACCTGCAGCTGTGATGGACTACACCCTCAATATGCGCTTAGTGGACAAATGTGACATGCAAATTGGGTTTGCTGATTGTGTTCGCAAGAGTTACAAGTGGTACATAAAACTCTTTTTTCACATTCTGGACATTACCATACTCAATGCTTATAATATTTATAAGTTTAAGACCACAAACAAACCACCATACGGCAAATTTTGTTTGTCTGTCATCAGACAAATAATATTCAAGTACCAAGGAACAACACCTGCAATAGAAACCCGCCCAACACCAAGTTATCAACACCTACCCTCTCGTATGAGGCCTGGTGAACACTTCCTAACAAAACTGCCTGCTACTGCTTGCAAGAAAAAGGCTCAGAAGAGGTGTTTTGTCTGTGCACATACAAAAAAATGCCCACAACAATGCAGAGACACTCGTTTTATGTGTGTGGAATGTAAAACACCACTGTGAATGGAACCATGTTTCAGAGACTTCCACAGGCTGCAGAACTTCTAGAAACATGTTCAGTGACTCTATATATGTATATATGTGATTGAACAATATAAATAAACAATATTTGTTATTGTAAATAACTGTAAATAAGTTGTGTAAACAAAATAGTGATAACAAACTATGTTATTATTTTATAATAATTAGCAAGTGAATATTTGAAAAACAGCACTTCTATTGGTCTCACAGGCCATAAAAGTTATTTGCAAAAAAAAAAAAAAAAATTAAAATCGATAAGAAAACAACTTCAAAAAAGAAAATAGAAGATTACCGGCCAACCGGAAGTCACCGATGTTGCCGTCAACGGTTCAATTTTGGTCAACTTAAATCCTCTATATCTTGGTGAGTATTGATCGCAAAAATGTATTTTTTAGCCTATTAGATTTAGAAGAAAAAAAACTATCATTTCATAAGATTTTTTTTTTTTTTTAAATTCATGGACCCTGAAAACGAGTTTCAGAGAGGGGCCTTGGACCCTGAAAGGGTTAATGACTTATTTGACTGACTTGACTGAACTGATTTCACTGACTGATTGACATAGCTGAACTGAGTTGACTGAAATGACTGACTTGACTGAATTAGCTGACTTAGTGTCATCACTCAATTGACTTACTGACTTGATTGACATAGTTGAATTGACTTGACTGAATTGACTTGACTAGCTGACTGGACTAATTTGACTGATTTGACTTTCTGACTAACTTGTCTGACTTACTGACTGGACTAACTTAAAGTTAAACTTTTTCTCTGAAGAGGACCCTGATAAATCTAGAAGCAGTGCTCTGATATGGTGTGTAGAGCACCTGATGCCTTACCGTCAGGTGTATAATGTACTGCAGGGTAAAATAGCCCAGAAATCCATTACAGAATTTATGCACACTCCAGTACAACCATCAACTAGTGCCAAAATCTTAACCATCCACCTCAGCCCAGTAGGGCCACAGTATGACTCTCCACAATCATTGACAAACACCAGCACCCACAATTTAAGGTAAGAAATACTATTATTTCTGTTGCATCTGTAGCCTTAAGCAATAAAAAAACATAATACATCATGACAATGAACAACAATTACATGATCATTTTTATTTTTGTAATATCTGGAGATCTTAAAAAAGTTGTTTTGCTTTTTTTTGGGCTACGAGGAACGTAACCATATTTTTCCCATAAGTTCTTCGGTTTATCTAACACGGATTTACCTAACACAGCATTTTCAGAAACGTAACTACTGTGTAATATAACGGTCCATTGTATTATCAGTAATGCATCATAATTCTCACACCCATAACAGCTGTTTATACAGTTTAACTGACCCTCTTGCCAGAAAACTTTAAAAAATATTTGGGCGTCAATGTGGTGTGACTTCTGTTTTGGTACTCTCTACTGTATGTTTCCTCACTGTACTGAATGTATTCTCACTCTTCCTTACAAGGTTTACCAGCTTTTAACTTTATATAGGCCACTGTGTGGGCAAACTGTTGTAAATGAAGGTTCCACATAAATGCATGCACCTTTTTACCAAGAAGAGGCAGCAAGTATTACAACTGCTGTAAAGTTGAAGAAAACTTTCTGGTGGACTTTATACTGAAGACAGACAATCACAAGCTTAGCTCTGTTTCTCTACCTACAAAAAGGTAATCACATGAACGAACAAACACAGTCACACAGCTATGTATAAAATTAACTAAGAAGTACAAGAGTACAATAAATCATTATCACTTAACCCATGACTATCTGCAGTATTTGAAATGCTTGACATATTTATTGGACGCAGGTAGCCCCCTACGTATGTAGGTAGACAAAAGCAAGAAAGGCCTAGAGTGACAGACAAGTGTATAAAGTGTGTGTAACATGTCAAGGCACCAACCTCTGCAGTTCCTGAGTAGCTCTTGCTTCTTTAGCCTGCTCCATGGCTCTCTCTAGTGCTTCTTCCTCCAAGCGTGCACGATCTCGTTCTGCTTCTTGTCTTGCTCTTTCCTTTTCAACCTGCTCTTTTTGTTGTCTTCTTTGCTCTTGCTGTTCAATAATTTGACGTTGCTGTTAGAAAGAAAATATACGTGAATTCACCCCTGATCTGCATACGTTTGATTTATGAATGTATACTGTATATAAAAAACATCTAATGTTAATAACACACACACATTTTCAAACTGATCTAGCCAAAACAGAGAGATTATCTTCACTGATGTTACTTGTGTAAACATGAACACATACGTATGTATACACACAAAATATAAAGACAACTCCAAGGATACGAAAGAGTTTTCTCACAGACTGACCATTGGAATGCATTAAAAAAAAAAAAAAAAAAAAGGGGGGGGGGGAGGCAGTTGAATTAAAAAACAGGGACCTTAGCATATATATAAAATCAAGAATAACCTGACTTCCGTGTTTAAATTGATCTTTAACTTTGAAAAAAAAAAAATTATTGGAAGTCCCTTGTTTCATGCTGCAGATGCATTTTAAACCCATGGCAACTGTACTAAGCTCACTCAAGCCATAAACACTTAATTCTGCATAAGAAAAATCCTTAATGTGCTTTGAGAGATGAACTGGCTGAATGAGACAAATGCTGAACATCACATATATGGGGAGGGAATATAAATGGGGAAGGGATATAAATGTTGCATAAAAATATATTAGTCTCTATGTGTGGTCACAAAAAGTGGCAGAGGTACAAGGGTCTTCAACCACACCAGTGATGGAAATCATGTTATATTATTTAATTTATTCTTAGGTACAAGTCTCTGTCAATATAGGTCAATAGATCCAACAGGTATATTGAATTGGTCCTCTATGTTCACATGTTGAGACAATGGAGTAAATAGAAGTTGGGCAGAACACCTTCAGAATATAGCCCTCTAAGACAAAACCCATCCTTCATTTTATTAACCAAATAAACACTCCCTGAGACATCTCTAGAACATGTGATATGTTCAGTCAACTGGTGTCATGGCTGAGCCTCAGTAGAGATGCATACTCTACCTCTGCCACAATTTCCTTGTTTTGACATTCACTCTTTATGATCAATCACCAACATGTTCAACAATTGTAGAAATACAGTCTGAGGATACATCACTGTTAATCTACAAACTGTGTCTGATGTACACCATACATCTGGCAGTCTGCCACGTGTCATAAATAATTTTTTCCTTCAAATTTGCCATGCACTGCCATTTTGGTTGGCTACCCTCTCCTCACACCTGAGAAGAAATCTATGAGCAGGAGGGTGCACACACTACAATATGGGTAACTTCCTCAATAATACAAATGAACCACCACCAGGATCTGTTCTGCGACTACAAGGTGTCAAACCAGCAGGAAGATGTTTTAACTGTCCTAAATTTATTACAATGTCATGTTGTGTTGTACTGTTGGGACCCAATGATGACTGCAGTACCACCTGAACTTATCCATTAATACCTAACAGATAAAACTCATCTCAGCAAACTATCTCAATTTCATTTATCACTCACCTTCACAACTTTCTCTTCCCTGACAACCAACACATTCAAAATCAGTTTTACTGCAGCGTCAAAATAATAAACTTTATAAATCTTATATACAAATTCAAAAGATATTGACAAGAATAAATACTTACCCTAGCTTCCTTCTCTTTTGCAACTCTCTTGAACTGAGCAAATGAATCACTTGCAGAAGTCTTGAGGGAGGTCGAAGCAGTAGGAGATGGGACGGCACTTTGGGCTAGTGAAGACCACGAGCTTAGGTTCTTAGGTGTTGGCTTAGGCTTATTAAATGAGCCTCCACCTGATGACTTGGGAGTTTCAGGTGCTGAAGAATGCATTTTCTTGTCCTGTGCTGCTAAGTAAGTAGCAAGTGCTGATGCCTCTGCATGTTCTCTCTGTAGTGCTGCTTGGGCATCAGCATGAAGCTCCTCTTCTGTTTGTTTATGCATCATAGATGGGTCACCTTGCACTTGTGAGACAGAAGGGTAATAACCTAAACTAGTGTCAAGACCGGCTGCTTTTAAATCCGCTAAACTGGTTTCCGGCAGGTGTGAAGGGATATCCTGCTGAGAATCATGACTGCTTGCCATCATTTGATTATGTGATGGTACTGCATTAGAGGATATGCTCACAGACATAGCAGCATTACTTGAAGACACCGTCTCAAGACTAGGTAACATTCCAGCTGACACCGCACTACTCAAACCCTCTAAGCCTGTTGGTCCTAAGTTGGATAAGCCACCTAAACCAGCAATTGCACTAATCCCTGCTAGGCTGTGAACCAATGACTGTGCCATACCTAATGGCATATCACCAGAAAAGCCATTTGACACAGAGGCATGAGGAAGTCCAGTCACAGCATGACCCATTGATGCCCCTGAGTGTGCATGTTGCTGCTGCTGTTGATGTTGCTGAGAATGATGCTGCTGTTGAAGATGATGATGATGTTGAAGCTGTTCTAAATGCTCTTGTAACTGAAGATGGTGCAGATGTTCTTCTGGAGTCTGTGGTATAGAGTGGGAAGGATGCTGTGGCTGCTGATCTTGATGGTGGTGGTGATGCTGGTGATGCTGATGATGTTGGTGATGGTGCTGTGCTTGCTGCAGCTGTTGTGACTGCTGCTGCTGTTGTAGGTGGTGGTGTTGTTGCTGTTGCTGCTGCTGCTGTTGTTGCTGCTGCTGCTGCTGTTGCTGCTGCTGAAGTTGCTGTTGGTGCTCATCTTGCTGTTGTTGTAATTTTTGCTGCTGCTGCTTTTGATGTTTTTGTTGTTCTAATTGTTTTTGATGGTCTAGCTGCTGCTGGTGTTCTAGTTGCTGCTTTTGCTGAAGCTGTTGTTGCTGTTTTTCTTTTTCTTGCTCTTGCTCCTGTTGTTGTTGTTGCTGCTGCTGCTGCTGCTGCTGTTGTTGCTGTTGTTGTTGCTGCTGCTGCTGCTGCTGCTGCTGTAATTCTTGCTCCTTTTGTTGTTCATGCTGCTTCTGTTGTTCTTGTTGCTTCTGTTCTTGCTGTTTCTGTTGTTCAAGTTTCTGTTCTTGTTGTTTCTGCTGGTCTTGCTGCTGCATCTGAATCTGTTTACTAGGCAACTGGGACTGAGTTTTGGCAACACTGCTTCCCGTTAAAATATTTTTCAGCTCTGATTTTGGCAAATCCTCAGTTTGAATATCTTCCGACACTGAAACAATGCAAAGGAACCAGTCAGTAATATCATCAACAAGTAAGTGTATTAGCCTAGTCTTCTCAAAAACCTCTTTCTACTCCTACACTTGTGTCTTTCATCACTACTTTCAGGTGAAAGTACTGGAAGAGTCAGCTTTGTCCAGCTTGGAGCCAAGAAGCTACTGTCATATAGTATAAGTAAAACAGGAATTTTTGAAAAAACAGATCTCAAGTGAAGGCCTCTGAGTGCATTAATGTTATAGTGACTTGATATATTTAATTGTCCTTTTCTCGTTGACAAAACGTGGCAAAATTCAAGAACTAAACATAAAATTGAAATATGTAGTGAAATTCCAAGCGCTTTCGTGGTTTCTCACAATGAGAAATTACGAAAGCATTTGGAATTTCACTTTTTTCACTGTGGTTATTTTGCATATTGTGATACCACCTATTGTGATCTTCTGCATAAAACTGAAACTAAAGACTGTATGCCAAGAACCATAGATGTGAAAACTATTTACCACTATAAAGAGTTTGATTGTAATGGATGTGTAACAGGTAGAAGAGCTGTGTCAATATAAATGTTGACTAGATTATATTACTGAAATGGATGTTTTATAACATCTGCCAAGTTTGTTAAAGTTATGATTATTGTCTTACCTGCAGAACACACTTTACTGCCAGAAATTCCAAGAGTGACCTTCAAACTTTGTACACGGCCTGTGGAGTCCTCCTTGGATGTCCCTTTGCCTACAAATGAAAGAAGACATAATTAAAAAAAGTCATTAGCACACTAGACAAGTGGAAGGACAATAATAATTCATTAAATTGTTTACAATGGTCATACCAGTGATACTACATAAGAGAAATAATATACAGTAGGTACAAATATAGCAAGTATTTATTTTTCTGTATAAAAATAAAGGTTAAAATATAAAGAGACATAATCCAGCACAGTGTACGCAAGACCAGGTCCTACACCCTAAACATCTTCAATGTGACAACACTTGATGTGACTCTTACAGCTCATACTGACTTGCTCATTCATTCATTTACCCACTCACTCTACTGTTTGCAAATGTAGTGAAATCCTCTGAAGGTAGTGAACTCCTTAGGTAGGCATTGTCACCAGTCATAACTGATGACTCATGAACCACATACATAACAGTCTATTAGTAGTTACATGTACAAGCACAACAATGTGTGGTGGTAAAGAACAAAAGACACAATACTGTGACTGGAACAATACACAAATAACCCGCACACAGGAGAAGCTTACGATAATGTTTCGGTCCAACTTTGTAAATGGTCAAAGTTGAACCAAAACATCACCATAAGCTTCTCTCTCCTATGTATGGGATAACTGTGTAATGCTGGAGAAGTTCTCTCATGAACGGCTACAGTTACACCTTCTTCAAGGTTTGTACATACTACAAGTTTGCTAATAATTTTTTAAGGAAAACAATTACAATTGGAGGTGTATAGAGAACTGTATATACTAACATAATAAACTCATTAACTTGAACATCAGCAACAAGCTTAACTACAAACTTGACAATGGTTAATAATAATCTTACTCAAATGACTATAACCCACTTACAAGACTCCTAGACAGTAGAACAGTATGTGACGTAATATTTTTCACTACTCTTTCTCTCCATAAGTTTGCTAACTAATTTTTTTTTTACATTACCTTCATAGTCCACTTCTAATGTACTCTCATTCTTATCATACCTGTAATAAGTGTCCATTAATACAGTCCTTCCTCAGTTAATGACGGAGTTCTGTTCCTAAGACAACATCGGTAAACGAATTCGCTGCTAAGTGAGGAGCATACTATAATGGTAGTGGGTTTGTGTCAACCACCTTCGATGTTGTTTTAATGTCAATTTTGCACCATTTGTAACATTTCTTGCATATTTTGAATGTTTATAGTACAGTAGTGTACTGTATATTGTATTAAACAGAATAGAGGAAATCAGCTCTATTATACATTATTTAGGTGTGCATACTGGTCAGAGAGCCCGTCGTTAGTCTGAGTTGTTGGTAAACGAGTACATCGCTAAGTGAGGAGAGGCTGTATTATTTTGTTACAAATCTGCTTTTTTCTACCTGCTTAATATATTCTTTAACTTTAATATTAACATTTCAATTTTTTTTATACCTAGTTTGTGTTAGTATATGCATATGCTTGATTTTCTATTACATATAACTCTTCATAACTGCAAAAATACATACAGTGGAACCTCCACTAACAAGCGCATCCACGTGCGAGTTTTTCCAGATACGTACGAGCAGTCGATCGGTCGATTTTTTGCTTCCATAGGCGAGCGAAATTTCTAGATGCGAGTTGGCCTCAAGGGAGGTTCCTTGACACTGGTGAGGGGCTCTTGCTCTTGATCTAGGGAATTGGATCTCATTTGTTTGTTGGACTATCTTATTGAAACTTGGGCAATGTATGATTGAATGATTGAAAGATGTTTCTTAATGTACACCAAAATTGAAAGAAATCTGACTGTAAATAATGGAGTTCACTTCTCAGCCTTAGCCGGCCCTTAGCGGTATATTTTCGTATGGTTTTTATGGTTGTATATTCTCATTTATTTTGGTCTCAATTGATAGAATGGAAGATATATTACAGAAATAGATATGATTTTGATTGCTTTCACAACAAAAAGTACAGTGAACCCCTGGATTTCGTCAATAATTCGTTCCAGAATGCTGTTCGAGTGCTGTTACCGAACGAATTTGTTCCCATAAGAAATACGTAATGTAAATTAGATTAGTCCATTTCAGACCCCAAAAATACACTTACAAAAGCACTTACAAAAATACACTTACATAATTGTTAGAGTTGGGAGGTGTACGAACTGGGGTCCACTGTACTTTGAAATTGAGTTCAAAGTAGCTAAAATATTTGATTTTTGCCAATGTTCAAGAGTAAACAAATGATGTCACTGTCCAATACCTGTCTGAGTGGCCATTCCAATACGTATGCAGTCATGAATGGGTGACATTATTTGTACAATAATGCAGTAGTCTGCATAACAGTAAATCTTCTATTTTATGTGTGAATAAAAATTCCAAATGGTAAGCAAGAGTACGTACATACATACGTAAGAATACATACATACAGTCAACCCCCGGTTAGCGATATTAATCCGTTCCAGAGGGCGTATCTGTAACCGAAAATATCGTTATCCGATTCTATTTTCCCCATAAGAAATAATGGAAATAAAATTAATCCGTTCCAGACTTCCAAAATTAGTAAAATAAAATATTTTTTTTACGACATAAGACATGCATTTACACACAAGTTTATGAAAAATAAAGAAATAATAGTACAATAACATGTCACTTACATTTATTGAAGAGTTGTTGATGTGTGGAAGATGGGAGGAGGGAAAGGATGGAGTAGTATGCTAGTGTTTGAAGGGGAATCCTTCCATTAACACTGCAGGTACCAAGTTATTTTCGGGTTACTGGCCTTTTCTTTAATGCCACTAGGACCAGGTTGAGAGTCACTGGACCCCTCTCTAACAAAAAATCTGTCCAGGGAGCTCTGTGTCTGGCGATTCTTTAAAACATCCCTGAAATGGGACACCACAGTGTCATTGTACAGGTTGCCAGCACGGCCTGCAACAGCATGGTTAGGGTGATATTCATCCATAAAGCCTTGCACATCAGCCCATTTGGCACAGATCTCCCTAATCCTTGAAGAAGGCACCTTCTTCCATCTCTGTTTCACCTCCTCCCCCTCTGAACCATTGTCCTGACCTGTGGTCTGTTGTTGCTGTTGCTGTTGAAGCTCTTGCAGATCTTCAGTGGTTATCTCTTCTCTGTGCTCCTCCACCAACTCTTCCACATCCTCACCACTCACCTCCAACCCCATGGACTTGCCCAGTTCCACAATTTCTTGCACAACAGGCCCAGGCTGAGGCTGAGGCTCAGGGTTCTGAGGCTCAGCCACAAACCCTTAAAAATCCCTCTCTAGGACACAGTCTGGCCACAATTTTCTCCAGGCAGAGTTCAAAGTCCTGGTAGTCACTCCCTCCCAAGCCTTACCTATAAGGTGTACACAATGCAGGATATGGAAATGATTTTTCCAAGTCTCTTAGGGTTATATTCATGTCTGTGGTCACATCAAAGCCCTTTTGAAACATTGCTTTGGTGTAGAGTTTTTTAAAGTTTGAAATGACCTGCTGGTCCATGAGCTGGAGGAGAGGAGTGGTATTAGGGGGCAAGAACTTCACTTTGATGAACTTAAAGTCCTCCACAATTTTCTCTACCAAGGTTGGAGGATGACAAGGAGCATTGTCCATTATCAGGAGGCACTTAAGTGGCAAATTATTTTCCTCGAGATATTTCTTCACACTGGGGCCAAACACGTCATTGAACCAATCTAAGAAAATGTCCTTTGTGACCCATGCCTTTTTGTTAAGACTTCCACATCACACACAAATTAGACTTGGTGATACCACATCTGCAAAACACTCGGGGATTTTCAGAATGATACACCAGTAAAGGCTTCACTTTACAATCACCACTGGCATTAGCACAAAGCATCAAAGTTAGCCTGTCTTTCATAGGCTTATGTCCTGGGAGTGCCTTTTCCTCCTGTGTAATGAAGGTCCTGTTTGGCATTTTCTTCCAAAACAGGCCTGTTTCGTCACAATTGAACACTTGTTGGGGTTGGAATTGTTCAGCCTCTATGTACCCCTGGAATTCCTGCACATATTTTTCAGCCGCACTTTTGTCAGAACTGGCTGCGTCACCATGCCTCACAACACTATGTATGCCACTTCGCTTCTTAAATCTGTCAAACCAGCCTTTGCTGGCTTTAAATTCGTTCACTTCAGCACTCGTTGCAGGCATTTTCTTGACGAGATCATCATGCAACTGCCTTGCTTTTTCACATATTATTGCCTGCGTAACACTATCTCCTGCTAACTGTTTCTCGTTGATCCACACAACAACAAATTTTCCACATCTTCCAGCACTTGCGATCTCTGTTTTGTGATCACATATGCACCTTTCGCAACAACAGCTTCCTTGATTTTACGTGTATTTCCCTTGGCCACAATGGTAGCGATGGTAGAATAGGCTTTACCATACAGCCTGGCAAGCTCAGTGATACGCACTCCACTTTCATATTTTGCTATTATCTCCTTCTTCAGTTCTACTGTATTCCTGAGCCAATTTACCACAGGGCTGGCACTAGGAGCTTTCTTTGGACCCATGGTAGCTTATTTAGCAGTTGCAAGCACTAAAAACAGTGGAATAATGACAATATACTGGTATGAATGCGTGGGTGGCGTAGGTGGTGGTCACTCTCGCTTGTAAACAATAGCACACTGACGCTCCATGGAGTGCCTGCCCAGCTGGGCCACACGTATGCGTCCGGGACGAATATCGTAGACCGAGCGGATCATCATAAACGGAGCCAATATTTTAACGTAAAAATATATCGCTAACCGATTTTATCGTCATCCGATGCCATCGCTAACAGGGGGTTGACTGTACTATTACTACTACTACTACTAATAATAATGATATGTATAATATGATAATTATATACGTAATATGTAATAGTATAATATAAATTATTATAAGAATACGTACGTACTAATAAATAATACGTAATTATAACAAAAATAATACTATAAGTGAGTTTCAGATCGCCACCACAAGATGGCAGTGTGTATCAAAACATCGTATTTTCATTACGTTTCGTGCAGTTATTTTGCAAAATTTCTTCTTTCTAACCATGGGTCTTTACCCTTTCAGGGTCCAAGCCATAGATATACGTATGCACTGTCCACAGGGTACAAACCGTAGATTTACGCCATGAGCTCAGCTCACTCAGATAAGCTGTGATCGGTAAATTTGGGCTAGATATGAGAGAATGCATCTATGTGGTAAGTGTGCACCACTTACCACTTACCACGCAATGCATAATGAGAAAAAAAAACTGCGACTGTTTTTTAATTAAAACAGCAACTTTATGCTGTATTTTCATGTGGTTTTTATGGTTGTATTCACGGTTTCTTGGTCTCATTTGACAGAATGGAAGATATATTACAGAAATAGAGATGATTTTGATTGGTTTTAGTACTGAAAATAGCTTCTAATTGAGCTCAAAGTAGTGGAAATGTTTGATTTTTGCTGATTTTCAAGAGTAAACAAATCACATCACGCGACCAATACACGTCAACTGGTGGGTCTAATATACGTTTACAAATGCACTGATAGTGTTTATACAATTATTACAATATTGCATAAGAGTAATTCATCTATTTTTTGGTGTGAATAAAAATTCTTTATGTAAATAAAAAATAAAAATGGAATTCATCTGTAAAGCCTGGAAACGTAACTAATAAACAGAGGAAATGTTATTTTAGTACCAGGAATGCCTGCATTGTTTATTCTGGACGTTGTTTTGAAATTGGAATACAGTGGGCCCTTGAAAATCGTCAATAATCCGTTCCTGAGAGTCCGCCTATTTTCAAAATGGACGACTTTCAAAACCATTTTCCCCATAAGAAATAATGTAAATCAAATTAATCCGTTCCAGACACCCAAAAGTATTTAATTTTTTTTTTTTTACATGAAATGTACATTTATGTACACAGAAAACAATGAGATATATAGTATTAAACAGTAATAAATTGACACTTACCTTTATTGAAGAGTTGTTGATGTGTGGAAGAAGGAAGGAGGGAAGAGGAAGGAGGTATTGCTAGTGTTTGAAGGGGAATCCTTCCATTAACATTTCAGGTACCAAGTCCTTGCCTTCCTGCTACACTCCCTGCATCCCTGCTACACTCCCTGCATCCTTGCTACACTCCCTGCATCCCTGCTACACTCCCTGCATCCCTGCTACACTCTTTACCACAGGGCTGGCACTAGGAGCTTTCTTTGGGCCCATGGTGGCTTATTTAGCAGTTACAAGCACTAAAAACACTGGAATAATGACAAAATGTATGGTATGAATACGTGGGTGGCGGTCACTCGCTGGTAAACAATGGCACACTGATGCTCAATGTGGTGTTTATGTACCCAAGCGGCTGGGAGGCCACGCGGACTCGTTTCAGACGACCACCTATTTTTAAGCAAACGGACTATTATCAAGCCAATATTTTGCCAAAAAAAGTGGCCTATTTTCAAATTTGCCTATATTTAAGGAGTCTATTTTTGAGGGTCCACTGTATTTTGAACTTTGTGTGAAATTGGCGAAATTTCCAATTTCTGATCACTTTATTGGCTACTTGAAAAAGTTGACTGGGCAGTTTCTTGTGCTCAATCAATAAAATAGAAGTAATACTAACGAAATAGCTAAGAGTTTGGTCAACTGGAATAATGTAATTGGCCTAAAATAGGAGTCAAAGTAGGCAAAAAACGCCGAAATGTAAATATCACTGACACAAGTCAAATTTGTGATAGTGTAATTTCGCAGTTTTCCACCAAATTTCGTACTTTTGCTTTACTACCTTTAGAAAAGATTTTCTATCATTTCATAAGAAAAATTAAAAAAAAAAAATTTGAAAAGGGTTTGAAAGGGTTAAGAAAGCAAGTGCAAAGGACAGTGCTGAGAAGAAAATGAGGATGATTTCCATGTAATTAAAGCAGGAAGTCATACATAAACACAAACTAAGTGTAGCATTAAGAGTGTAGCATTAAGAGTGTAACATTAAGAGTATAGCATTAAGAGTGTACCATTAAGGGTGTACCATTAAGAGTTTAGCAGTTAACCCTTTACCGGGCACTCCTGGAAAATGATAATTTCAAAATGTATTTCAAATGAGTGGATAGAGTAACTCAATGTAAGGATAATGAGCCCATATAATTGAAATTCTAAAAAACTTTTCACGCAATTGCCAATATTCAAGGACCGTCTACAGACGGTCCTGACTGTTAAAATGTGTCAAATTCTGAATGTTGCAAATTTGCAATTGTTAATAAAACACCAAATAAGTATTTTTCTATTTTATTATACTAATAGACAATATCAAAAACACAAATGGAACTTGTTTCCAAACATTTTGTATGTATAAAAATATGAAAGTGAACCAAAGAGCAACATGGACACATTGCAAAGGGATAAAACTTTCAAGTCCCATATTCCTGAATTTCCTGAGAAAACAATCATTCTTGATCACTAATTGCTACAATGAAAGGCTATGAAGCAATTTCTTTCCTTCTTGATGCATAGATTTACCTTGCATACGGCACACAAAAATGAGGATGTGACATGATTTTTCGTTTTGCTGCAATAATTGCATGTAAATATTCTGCCTTGCACTGGCCAGTGACCTAGCATTTTATCAAACCTATCATTTTGGTCAAACCTCACACTGTCATCAGGCCTTTCTGCACATTGGTACTGCACTGGAGATGGCAACAGGTCATCTGGTTCTGGATCTGAGTCACTTTCCACCAAAATGCAGAGATATTTGAACTTCTGTTGGAAGGGTTCACAAATAGAACAATTTCTCATTGATCGGGAATGACAATAAGAATGTTCTGTACACACCCAGACCACTACAGAATTCATATATGCACTAGAAATTTTTATATAAATATTTATTTACTGAAATTTAAAATGTGGCCCTGACGGGCGGGACCGTCTGTACACGGTCCTCTTTTGTTGCACTTTTTTCAATTGCATGGTACACTCATATTATGCATATCTAACTCCTGATATATATCTCAAAATATGCCTAAACTATTCATTTACACACTGGACACAACAATTAGTACTTACCAACATTGTAGAGAGTATAATCACAGTGTATATGAGTGGAACAACAGCAAAAATTCGGCTCTGGGTGACGTAAAGCAGAAGTGTTTACATTTTGGTCTCTCAACCAATGGGAAGCGAGCAGATGCCGGTCTCACTTAGCTGGAGCGACTCACAGAAGGCTTGTGATTGGTCAGATATAGAGAATGGGAACCTAGATGGGCTGGGGGAGTAGGATGACACGCGCAAAAACACGTGTTTAGGACCGTCTGTACACGGTCCTGCCCGGTAAAGGGTTAAGCCATTAAGCGACAGAAAAAGACGATCTAATGGAATTTGCCTTACAAACACTCAGTTTTCTGTTATAAAAGCATGGGAAGGTATGCCAGGAGCAGGAATGGCCGCCATGGTGGCCCTATACATCACAACAACAATGACCGCTGCCTCCGCCTAAACTAACACTACTCGCATACGTAATATTTCATTCTAGTGTATATATTATGTATCTATGTTATTAATATTGTTTATTATGTCATATTAGATGAATTGTGATAGATAAGTGACTCTCAAGTAAGCCGTAGAGTTGATATTAGGGAAATTATTGAAGTATTTTGTGGTGCCTGGAATTCCACTGGAACGGATTAATTCTATTTCAATTAATTTAAATGAGGAAAATTGACTTTGAAAAACTAGCAAATCCAGTTGCGAGCAAGGTCATGGAACAGATTAACCCTTTGAGGGTCGACAGGCCCTCTCCCAAACTCGTTCTCAGGGTCGAAATTTTTTTTGAAAAAAAAAAAAAAAAAAAAATTTTCTTATGAAATGATAAAGAATCTTTTTCCGATCATAACGACACCAAAAGTATGAAATTTGATGGAAAACTTATGGAATTATGCTCTCGCAAAGTTATCGGTCTATACGATATTTACACATCAGCGATTTTGCCCACTTTGAGCCTTATTTTGGCCAATTCTAATGTTCCAATCTACTAAAATCATAGCTATTTCCCTAGAACTCCATTTATTCTATCGATTGAGTACAAGAAACCGCCCATTTACTAATTTCAACTAACCAAACAAGTGGTCAGAAAATGGCAATTTGGCCAATTTCACAAAAATTTCAAACATGCCAATTTCAAAAAAGGGGGCCAGAATAAACAAGGTAGACATTCCGGCACTAAAATAACATCTTCTATGTTCATTAGTCACGCCTCCAGCCCCCTCTTACATTACTTTTGCTTTCCATTTTGATTTTTTTTTTTAACAAAAATAGAAGATTTACTTTATGTATACAACTGCATCATTTTAAAAACTGTATAAATAATATCAGTGCACTTGTGCAAGAATATTAGACTCACCAGTTGATGTGTATTGGAGCATGGTGTGATTTGTTTCCTTCAACATCAGTAAAAATCAAACATTTTCACTACTTTGAGCTCAATTTCAAAGGTACTTTCATCGTCAAACCTATCAAACTCATCTCTATTTCTGTAATATATCTTCCATTCTATCAAATGAGACCAAGAAAACGAAATACAAATAAATACCATACGAAAATAGACTGCAAAGTCGCTGTTTTAAACGAAAAATGGTCGGAGTTTTTTTTTTCTCATTATGCAGGGGTGTGCGGGATTTTATACTGCACACACTGACCACATTTTTTTATGCTTTATTTATAAAGCATGCAAATACCATTAGCAAGAGCCCTTAGTATTCTGTGGAGAAAGAGCTTAGATCTAGCTGAAATACGGAGGCCTTAAAGAGTGAGACATAGCTCCTTTGCATAAGGGAGATAGTAGAGCACAGCTAAAATTACAGACCAGTAGCCCTCACCTTACATCATAAAAATCTTTAAAGAGTGATGAGACGGCAAATTCAAACTTCATGGACCAGCACAAAACCCAACATAACCCGAACCAGCATGGCTTCAGAGCGGGACTTTCATGCCTGTCACATTTTAACCAATGAGGGGAAAGGAGGCTTTGGGAAACCCCAAAAAACGCAGATTGTTTAAAGTTTTGCAAAGGTTTTTTGACAAACCCCATCATGGGTGTGGCAAAAAAATGGGGCCAACATTACTGGGAAGGGGGGTGGATATTTGAGTTCCAAACACAGAACACAAAAAGTAGTAGTGAACAGGGAAAAAAAAGCATCAGCGGGTAAAAACCTGTCCCCCGGATTCCTGGCCCCTGCTATTTCTCCCCCCTCATAGGACATAGATAAAAACCCAGCACATTTTTTGTATCATCTTTGCAGATGACACTAAAAAAAACATGAAAGCCACGGTAGAAGACACTAAAAATTGGAGGAATAAGAATTTCCGGGGCAGTGGAGAACAAATGACGTTCAATGGTGATAAGTTTACTGTTGGTAGGAAAAAGAAGAACTAAAAGGAACACTATATACAAAAGCAAAGGGTCACCACAAAAAAAAACAGTTGGATTAAAATTATTGGGGATCTGTTTTTAAAGACCATAACAAGAAAAAGATCACAACAGCCGGAAGATGACAGGGGGGGGTTTGAGAACTTTCAAAAAAGGGAAAAATCCGGGGACCTCTTCAAATGCTAGTGCCCCTCACTTAGAATACTGCCTGTCTGAGGCCCCGTTCGGGGCAGGAGAAATATCAAGCGAACAAATTCAGAACCTTTATGGCTCACATTGGCCATTGAAACATCTAAATTTTAACCCTTAATTTAACATGTACTCATTGGAGGGGAGGAGAGAAATACATGATAATATATAAGTGGTCCCTCGATTACGATATTTTTTCTTCCAGAATGTTTAATCCATTCCAAAGAATTTACCCCCTTAAGAAATGTTGAAAAAGACACCTTTTAGACCCCAAAATTACACTTACAAAAGCTTTAAAAAAAATAAACTTCATAAAAGGGTGTTTTTGGGGCCATCTAACAGGTACCACTGTATTGGGAAATCGGGGGCCTGGTCCCAAATCTGCACCTGCCATAACAACATACAGTGGTCCCTGGGTTTTTCTTATCTCTGTTTTCTTTTTTTTTTGGATTTTTTGTGGAAAATTGCCCTTTTTTTTGTGTTCCCCCGTTTCCGGTGG
Organism: Cherax destructor; assembly: GCA_009830355.1. Taxonomy (NCBI): domain Eukaryota; kingdom Metazoa; phylum Arthropoda; class Malacostraca; order Decapoda; family Parastacidae; genus Cherax; species Cherax destructor. Next base: position 40,596 of record WNWK01010807.1, on the reverse strand, counting down.
AACCTGTCCACCAGTCCGCGCCCAAAAGGCCGTGGGGCCACCACCCCGCATCTCCCCCACATTACGCTTGCATTTTTATTGGGAACATCCCCCAGGAGTTTATAAAAAATATTTATTAACAATTCTTTTTTTTGGGGCCCTTTATTTTTTGTGCTACTAAAAATACCATCCCCAAAAAAGTTTTCTGCCCTTCTTTGGAAAAAAGGGGAACACCGAGAACTAAGAAAAAAAAATAAAAAATATGATAGTGGGGTTGTATTAGTCCCGGAATAAAAAAAGCCCCCAAAACCATGGTTCCATTTTAAAAGAAAAGCAATCACTGAAGCTAATGTTGCGAAAGGGGGGGAAAACAAAACCAAACAGAGATCACAAACAATAGAAAATATGGAGAAATTGTTGTTTTGGGTAAAAACCAAAATGCTAGGGGGGATAAATTTAACCATATTAAAAAAAAAGGATTGATGCCATCTTTTAAAAAAAATGCCAACCGGATGTTGATGTTAAATTTAACCCAAATTTTAAAAAAAAAAAGGGGGAAATGGATAAAAAAGTGTAAAAGGATGGGAGGGGCCGTTAGTAAAGACAAAAATTTGTGGAACTTTAAAAAATTGAGGCTAAAATTTCAAACCCCAAAAGTGTTTTTGTAAAAAGGCCCTTTTTTGGGAAAAAATGCCAAGGGAAACCCATCACGAGGGGGGAAAAGGAAGCAGGACACAAGCCGAAAACAGGCTAACTCTAATGTTGTGTGGTAAGCTTGGGATTTAAAGTAACCTTTTTGTATACCTGAAAACCCAGAGGTTCGGGCACAGGTTGGGAAAAGTAAATTGTGTGTGTTTTGGGAACAATGCTAAGGCATGGGCCTAGGGAAATTTTCCTGGGGTTTAATAAGTGGGCCCCGGGAAAAATATTTATTGGGGGAAAAATTCCCTTTAAATGCCTCCTGGTAATGGACAATGCTCCAAGACTTGGGGGACCAAATTTAAATTTGATTTGTAAAAAGGGAAATTCTTTCCTCCCCCACTCCCTCCCCGCCCGGCCAGCAGGTCATTTTTAAACCAAAAAAAGTACACCAAAGCAATGTTTCAAAGGGGTTTTATGTGACCAATGACACTAAATTGACCCAAAAGAGTTCGGGGAAAGGGCAGATATCTTCCATTGCATAGGCCTTTAGATAAAGGGGGGGACCCCCCGGACGAGAACCTGCTTAAAATTTGGGATTGTGTCCCAGATAGGGTTTTTTTGGGGTTTGGAACCCGAGGGCCATGGGGTTTGGAAAAATTGTGGGAAATTTGGGGCTTCCTGGGGTTGGGTGGGAATGGGAAAAGGGGGGAGGACCCAATGAAGATCAACCACTGAAAGCTGCAAGAGCTTTGGGAACAACAAAAAAAATCGGGAAATTTTTGGAGGAAGAGAGTGGGGTTTCTTCAAATTAAGGGATTTTAAGTGGAGTAGGGGAATCATTTGTGGAGGAACATCCCCCCAAAAGATGTTAACCGCCATCAACATGTTCAATGACAACCTTTTTCCCGGGGCATTTTAAAAACCCCAGAAAAGAGCCTGGAGAGAAAGGACAGGGTGCAGGTCCGCTGGCCGGGGGTTAAAAGACAAAAAAGGGGAAGGCCCCAATGAGGACTTGGGCCTAGAGTCCTTGGGGGATTCCCTTCCAAAATTAGCCCTCACCCCTCCCCTCCTATCTCTTCCATCCAGCAACATCAGTCTTCAGTAAGGGTAAGTGCCACATTCATTTCATTCATTTGTGCATGTAAATCTATCTTTAAGGCCCCCAAAAATTTTTTTTACAAACTTCTGGGTTTCTGGAACGGATTAATTGAATTTCCATTATTTCTTATGGGGAAAATGGTTTCAGTTTTCGTGTGTTTCAGTTTTAGTGCCTCCCTCTGGAACGGATTAAACACGAAAACCGAGGGACCACTGTACTGGAGTGAGAGATATGGGAGAAAGTGTAAAATAAACCCAGTGAGGAGCAGGGTGCGGTGGGGACAATACGGGAGCACTGTATTACATCCGGGGTCCCAGACTATTCAACATCTTACCAGAAGATATCCAAACATCGCTGGAACCAGTGTAGAAGCCTTCAAGAGGAAACTGGACAAGTATCTTCATCAGGTGCCAGATCAACCAGGCTGTGATGGATATGTGGGGCAGCAGGCCTCCAGCAGCAACAGCCTGGTTGACCAGGCAAGCACCAGACGACCCTGGCCCGTGGCCGGGCTCAGGAGAGAGATACTCGAAACTCTTCAAAGGTATATCAAAGGAATATCAAAAGTACAGACCCATTCTTTCATATGTAGGCCTACCAGCTGTTTCCCACTTAATTTGAGGCCGCTAGAATTTACGCGTACTAGTACGACACCGACCCTGGCGCGTAAAACGTACTAGTACGGCACCGACCCCGAAAGGGTTAAACTTGTTAGTGGAGGTTCCACTGTATATGCTATTCAATTGTTATTTACTAAATGATTATTTTTTTTTAACAAGAAGGCTGTATAATGTATTCATCAGAAGGGGTTACTAGCCCCGGCATTTTAGTTGCCTCTTACAAAAACGCATGGCTTACGAGAAAGAATTCTGTTCTATTTCCCTGAGGAGATAATTGATAATTTTTTCCAACAAATCGGCCGTCTCCCACCGAGGCAGGGTGACCCAAAAGAAAGAAAATCCCCAAAAATAAAATACTTTCATCATCATTCAACAATTTCACCTCACTCATACATAATCACTCGTCTTGCAGAGGCGCTCAGATACTACAGTTTACAATAGTCCCTCCAAACTGTCACTAACCCAGACCCTCCTTTAAAGTGCAGGCATTGTACTTCCTATTTCCAGGACTCAAGTCCGGCTAAATCTATAATAACCGGTTTCCATTAATCCTTTAACTATTACCCTGCTCACACTCCAACAGCTTGTTAGGTCCCAAAACCATTCGTCTCCATTCACTCCCATCTAAACGCCACACACGCTTGCTGGAAGTCCAAGCCTCTCGCCCAAAACCTAATTTACCCTCCCTCCAACCTTTTCGAGGACGACCCTAACCCTCCTTCCTTTCCCTACAGATTTATACGCTCCAAGTCTTTCTACTTTGATCCATTTCTCTAAATTACCAAACCACCCAACAACCCCTCTTCAGCCCTCTGACAAATACTTTCAGTAACTCCACACCTCCTAATTTCCACACTCCGAATTTTCTGCATAATATTTACACCACACATTGCCCTTAGACAGGACATCTCCACCTGCCTCCAGCCTCCTCCTCGCTGCAGCATTTACAACTCAAGCTTCATACCCATATAAGAGTTTGGTACCACTATACTTTCATACATTCCCTCTTTGCCTCCATAGATAACATTTTTTGTCTCCACAGATACCAATGCACCACTCACCTTTTTTCCTTCATCAATTCTATGGTTAAACTTATCCTTCATAAACCCATCTGCTGACAAGTCAACTCTCAAATATCTGAAAACATTCACATCTTTCCATACTCCCTCTCTCCAATGTGATATCCAATTTTTCTTTATCTAAATCGCTTGATAACCTCATCACCTTACTCTTAGCTTAGTTCACTTTCAACTTTCTACCTTTACACACCCTCCCAAACTCGTCCACTAACCTTTGCAACTTTTCTTTAGAATCTCCTATAAGCAAAGTATCATCAGCAAAAAGTAACTGTGTCAACTCCCATTTTGTACATAAATCCCCATAATTTAATCCCACCTCTCCCCAACACTCTAGCATTTACTTTTTACAACCCCATCTATAAATATATTAAACAATCATGGTGACATCACACATCCCTAAGACCTACTTTTACCGAAGTAATCTCCCTCTCCCTACACACCCTAACCTGATCCTCACTATCCTCATAAAAACTCTTTACAGAATTCAGTAACTTACTACCTATTCCATACACTTGCAACATCTGCCACATTGCCCCCCTATCCACTCTTATCATATGCTTTTTCTAAATCCATAAATGCAATGAAAACTTCCTACTTTATCTAAATACTGTTCACATATATGCTTCAAAGTAAACACTTGATCAACACATCCCTACCCACTCTAAAACCTCCTTGCTCATCTGCATCCTACCTCTGTCTTACCTCTAATTCTTTCAATAATAACCCTACTGTACACTTTACCTGGTATACTCAGTAAACTTATTCCCCTATAATTTATACAATCTTTTGTCACCCTTCCCTTTATATAAAGGAACTTTACACGCTTTTCATTCTACGTAATGCTCACGCACCTCCCCCACACACACATCCTGCTCTTCCTCAATCCTAAAAGATGTTATACCTCCCTGACCAGTGCATGAAATTTCCACCCCCCTTTCTTCATCAACATTTAAAAGTTTCTCAAATATTAATGCCATCTCCCCAATATCTCCAGCTCCCCATCTACTAACTCCCCTACTCTGTTTTTAGCTGACAAATTCATTCGTTCCCTAGGCTTTCTTAACTTGTTTATCTCACTCCAAAACTTTTTCTTATTTTCGCAAAATTTCTTGACAGTGCCTCTCCCACTCTTTCATCTGCTCTCTTGCATTTTCTCACCACTCTCTTCACTTTTTTTTTACTCTCCATATACTCTGCTCTTCTTACAACATTTCTGTTTTATAAAAACCTCTCATAAGCTCCCTTTTTTCTCTTCATCACACCACCAATCACTCCTTTTTCCTCCTACACCCACCCTCCTATAGCCACAAACTTCTGCCCCACATTCTAATGCTGCATTTTTAAAACTATCCCAACTCTCCTCAACCCCCACTGCTCATACTTGAAATAAATAAATAAATAAATATATATATATATTACACACACACAGAGAGAGAGAGAGAGAGAGAGAGAGAGAGAGAGAGAGAGAGAGAGAGAGAGAGAGAGAGAGAGAGAGAGAGAGAGAGAGAGAGAGAGAGAGAGAGAGAGAGAGAGAGAGAGAGAGAGAGAGAGAGAGAGAGAGAGAGAGAGAGAGAGAGAGAGAGAGAGAGAGAGAGAGAGAGAGAGAGAGAGAGAGAGAGAGAGAGAGAGAGAGAGAGAGAGAGAGAGAGAGAGAGAGAGAGAGAGAGAGAGAGAGAGAGAGAGAGAGAGAGAGAGAGAGAGAGAGAGAGAGAGAGAGAGAGAGAGAGAGAGAGAGAGAGAGAGAGAGAGAGGAGAGAGAGAGAGAGAGAGAGAGAGAGAGAGAGAGAGAGAGAGAGAGAGAGAGAGAGAGAGAGAGAGAGAGAGAGAGAGAGAGAGAGAGAGAGAGAGAGAGAGAGAGAGAGAGAGAGAGGAGAGAGAGAGAGAGAGAGAGAGAGAGAGAGAGAGAGAGAGAGAGGAGAGAGAGAGAGAGAGAGAGAGAGAGAGAGAGAGAGAGAGAGAGAGAGAGAGAGAGAGAGAGAGAGAGAGAGAGAGAGAGAGAGAGAGAGAGAGAGAGAGAGAGAGAGAGAGAGGAGAGAGAGAGAGGGGAGAGAGAGAGAGAGAGAGAGAGAGAGAGAGAGAGAGAGAGAGAGAGAGAGAGAGAGAGAGAGAGAGAGAGAGAGAGAGAGAGAGAGAGAGAGAGAGAGAGAGAGAGAGAGAGAGAGAGAGAGAGAGAGAGAGAGAGAGAGAGAGAGAGAGAGAGAGAGAGAGAGAGAGAGAGAGAGAGAGAGAGAGAGAGAGAGAGGGGAGAGAGAGAGAGGAGAGAGAGAGAGAGAGAGAGAGAGAGAGAGAGAGAGAGAGAGAGAGAGAGAGAGAGAGAGAGAGAGAGAGAGAGAGAGAGAGAGAGAGAGAGAGAGAGAGAGAGAGAGAGAGAGAGAGAGAGAGAGAGAGAGAGAGAGAGAGAGAGAGAGAGAGAGAGAGAGAGAGAGAGAGAGAGAGAGAGAGAGAGAGAGAGAGAGAGAGAGAGAGAGCAGCTGAAAGCAAAATCTGACCCAAAGCTGTTGTACAGCCACATCAGGAGGAGAACAACAGTCAAGGATCAGGTGATCAGGCTGAGGAAGGAAGGAGGGAGGTCACAAGAAATGACCACGAAGTGTGTGAGGAGCTCAACATGAGATTCAAAGAGGTGTTACAGAGGAAATAGAAGGGCCTCCAGAAAGGAGGAGAGGTGGGACACCACCAGGTGCTGGACACGATAAACACAACTAGGAGGAAGTGAAGAGGCTACTAAGCGAGCTAGATACCTCAAAGGCGATGGGGCCGGACAACATTTCTCCATGGGTCCTGAGAGGAGCAGAGGAGCTATGTGTACCCCTAACAACAATCTTCAACACGTCTATCGAAACAGGGCAACTACCAGAGGTATGGAAGACAGCAAATGTAGTTCCAATTTTTAAAAAGGAGACAGAAACGTAGCACTAAACTACAGACCAGTGTCACTGACATGTATAGTATGCAAGGTCATGGAGAAGATTATCAGGAGAAGAGTGGTGGAGCACCTAGAAAGGAATGAGCTTATCAACGAAGGCCAACACGGTTTCAGGGACGGAAATCCTGTGTCACAAACCTACTGGAGTTCTATGACAGGGTGACAGCAGTAAGACAAGAGAGAGAGGGGTGGGTAGATTGCATATTTTTGGGACTGTAAGAAGGCGTTTGACACAGTCCCACACAAGAGATTAGTGCAAAAGCTGGAGGACCAGGCAGGGATAACAGGGAAGGCACTACAATGGATCAGGGAATACCTGTCAGGAAGACAGCAGCGAGTCATGGTTCGTGGCGAGGTGTCAGAGTGGGCGCCGGTGACGAGTGGGGTGCCACAGGGGTCAGTCCTGGGACCAGTGCTGTTTCTGGTGTTTGTGAACGACATGACGGAAGGAATAGACTCCGAAGTGTCCCTGTTTGCAGATGATGTGAAGTTGATGAGAAGAATTCAATCGGAAGAGGACCAGGCAGAACTACAAAGGGATCTAGATAGGCTGCAAGCCTGGTCCAGCAATTGGCTCCTGGAGTTCAACCCAACCAAGTGCAAAGTCATGAAGATTGGGAAGGGCAAAGAAGACCGCAGACGGAGTACAGTCTAGGGGGCCAGAGACTACAAACTTCAATCAAGGAAAAAGATCTTGGGGTGAGTATAACACCAGGCACATCTCCTGAGGCGCACATCAACCAAATAACTGCTGCAGCATACGGGCGCCTAGCAAACCTAAGAACAGCATTCCGACATCTTAATAAAGAATCGTTCAGGACCCTGTACACTGTGTACGTTAGGCCCATACTGGAGTATGCAGCACCAGTTTGGAACCCACATTTATCCAAGCACGTAAAGAAACTAGAGAAAGTGCAAAGGTTTGCAACAAGACTAGTCCCGGAGCTAAGGGGTATGTCCTACGAGGAGAGGTTAAGGGAAATCGACCTGACGACACTGGAGGACAGGAGAGATAGGGGGGACATGATAACGACATATAAGATACTGAGAGGAATTGACAAGGTTGATAGAGACAGAATGTTCCAAAGATGGGACACAGCAACAAGGGGACACAGTTGGAAGTTGAAGACTCAGATGAATCACAGGGATGTTAGGAAGTATTTCTTCAGTCACAGAGTAGTCGGGAAGTGGAATAGCTTGGGAAGCGATGTAGTGGAGGCAGGTTCCATACACAGTTTTAAGAAGAGGTATGATAAAGCTCATGGCGAGGGAGTGTGACCCAGTAGCGGCCAGAAGAGGCGGGGCCAGGAGCTATGTCTCGACCCCTGCAACCACAACTAGGTGAGTACAACTAGGTGAGTACACACACACACACACACACACACACATACAGTGGACCCTCAGTTTTCGCTTCACCTCCAAACTCTAACAATTATGTAAATGTATTTTTGTAAGCCCTTTGTAAGTGTATTTTTGGGGTTCTGAAACGACTAATCTAATTTACATTTGTCCTTATGGGAATAAATTCGTTCAGTAATGGCACTCAAACAGGATTCTGGAACGATTTTCAACTAAAACCGAAGGTCCACTGTATATACAGTGGAACCCCGGTTAACGAACACCCCGGAAATCGTGCAATTATGTAAGTATAATATTGTAAGTGCTTGTGGAAGTGTATTTTGGGGGTGTGAAATAGACTAACGTAGATGACATTTTTTCTTAAGGAAGTAAATTCGTTCGTAATGGCACTTGAGCAGGCTTCTGCAATGAATTTTTTCGTTAACCGGGTTCCACTGTATATTCTTCCTCCGTAAGCCATGTAAAACCTGTAACTGAGCGGTGGACATGAGCATCAAGGAAAGGAAGCTATGTAGATGACATCTTTGCTCTTTGGCCTCATGACTTAAGTCTCTTCCAACCTTTTCTTGATGCTCTCAATAATCTTGCCCTTCCATTAAGTTTAAACTGATTGGGAATCTAATTCTTGCTTCCTTTCCTTGATGTTCATGTCCACCGCTCAGTTACAGGTTTTGCCTTCTCCGTGTACCGCAAGCCTATGCACAGTGGCATGTACATTCACTACTTCTCTTATCATGCCTCCTCTGTCAAGAAAAGTGTTCTTATCTCCCTCTTTCTCAGTGCTCTCCGCATTTGTGATCCTCAGTTCCTTGAAGCAGAAATTTCCACTCTTCATAATTCATTTTCCCGCCTTGGCTACCCTTCCCATTTCATAGACTCTGCTTTCTCTCGTGCCAAACGGACTTTCTTCTCTCCTAAACCCTCTACTCCTGGGAACTCTCCTGTCCTCTGCCTTCCCTACATCTCTGGTCTCTCTAATCTCAACAACTCTCTCCGTTCCTTAGACATCAAACTTACCTTTCACCAGACTAACACTCTTCGCACTAATCTAGTTCATACCTCCCCTCCCTATATAGATTCTCCTGGTGTCTACTCTATTTCTTGCTTCTCCTGTCCTCTTCAGTACTCGGAGAAACTGGCCGATCTCTTTCTGACAGACTTAGGGAGCACAAAAATAGTGTTAGGCATGCCGACACTAATAATGCTCTTTTCTGTCATGTCAGAGATCACAGTCATCCTATTGATTGGTCTTCTGCTAAAACTGTCTACCCTACGTCTAACTTTCACAGTCGCCGTCTGGTTGAATCCTCCCTTATACACAACTTTCCCGTATGAATCTTAGCCCTGGCTTTGTCTCTGTTGATGCTTTCCCTCCCATTACATTGTTAAATGCTCCAAACTTCAGAACACCCATGACTTAAACTGATTCCTTTCCCCTTTATCTCTTCCCCTTCTCCTCTTTCTCCTCTGGGTTTTCTTTTCTTTCTTTCTTTGCCTTGTATTTGTCCTTTATTTTATTTTATTTGCCTTTTTCCCCCCTCTGTGTTCTTGTCTTAACCCATGCGGGCTGCCAGCTTCATTGCAGTGTTCCTTTCCTAGAATATGACTGGCTCCTCTACTACTACTACCACTTCCACTACTACCTCCATTATTACCCCACTTTCTTGTGCCCTCCCCTGTCTGACAGCCTATAAATACCCCTTCCACCTGTCCTGTGTGTTAGCGTGACTTTGTAAATGGTCCAAGTCGGACCGAAACGTCGTCGTAAGCTCCTCTCTTTTTATATGTGCGGGTTGTGTGTGTATTGTTCCAGTCACGGTATTGTGCCTTTTTTTGTTATTTCTTACAATCTCTTTTATCCTCCTTCCCTTTATATAAAGGAACTATACATGCTCTCTGCCAATCCCTAGGTCTACCTAGGTACCTTCCCTCTTTCATACATTTATTAAACAAGAATACCAACCACTCCAACACTATATCCCCCCATGCTTTTAACATTTCTGTCATGATCCCGTCAGTTCCAGCTGCTTTCCCCTTTCATTCTACGTAATGCCTCACGCACCTCCCCCACACTCACATCCTGCTCTTCTTCACTCCTAAAAGATGTTATAACTCCCTGGCCAGTACATGAAATTACCGCTCCTTTCTTCATCGACATTTAACCCTTTGACTGTTTCGGTCGATATACAGTGGTCCTCGGTTTTCGTGCATCTCCAAACTCGAACATTTATGTAAGTGTATTTTCGTAAGTGCTGTTGCAAGTGTATTTTGGGGGTCTGAAATAGACTAACCTACGTGACATTATTTCTTAAGGAAGTAAATTGTTCGGTAATGGCACTTGAGCAGCATTCTGGAACGAATTTTCGGCGAAAACCGAGGGACCACTGTATACGTCTTACGAGCCAATGTTTCTGACATATTAATACGCATAAATTCTAGCAGCCTCAAATCAAGTGGGAGAAAACTGGTAGGCCCACATGTGAGAGAATGGGTCTCAATGGTCAGTGTGTGCAGTATAAAAAAAATCGGGCAGCCAGTGGTGCATTGTGGGAAAGCCATTTCAGTAGTCCATGTTCAGCATGCCTAGCGGTAAGAAATATCTGACTCCCCAGTGAATCTGGGACTTTTCTCTTCCCCAGTGATAGCTCTAACACAGATGGAAGTGTCTCTGAAGATGAATTTCATGGTTTTGAGGAGTTTGTGACCAAAAGCAATGCCCAGGATACCAGAAGAAAGGAAGGAAGAAAGAAAGAAAGTAAGGAAGGAAGGAAGAGATGAGAGGAAGGAAGGAAGGAAAGAAGAGATGATAGGAAGGAAGGAAGGAAAGAAGAGAGGAAGGAAGGAACAAAAGAAGTAAGAAAGGGAGGAAGTAAGAAAGGGAGGAAGTAAGAAAGGGAGGAAGTAAAAAAGGAAGGAATGAAGGAAGAAAGGAAGGCAGGAAGGAAGAGATGAGAGGAAGAAAGGAAAGAAGGAAATAAGTAAGAAAGGAAGGAAGGAATGAAGGAAGAAAGGAAGCTAGGAAGGAGGTTGTGGGAAAGAAGACATGCAACCCCTTTTGTGTTGACAGGTTGACAGGCAATGAGGGTGGTGAGTAATGGTATAATATGTCATTTTGACAGCTGCCTACCCTGACTCAGCAAATTTAGATGTCCACACACACACACAGCTTCAAGCGCTAAGGGAAGTTGATGGAAAGTGTCCAGTCATTATATATGTGTATACAGTAGAACGTCATTTAGCATGAGATTATGTTGCACGTTACAGTGGACACTCGGTTTTCGTTGAAAATTCTCTCCAGAATGCTGTTTGAGTGCCGTTACCGAACGAATTTATTCCCGTATGGACAAATGTAAATTAGATTAGTAATTTCAGACCCCCAAAAAATACACTTACAAAAGCACTTACGAAAATACACTTACATGTAATTGTTCGAGTTTGGAGATGCACGAAATCCGAGGGTCCACTGTACTCTGCTCTTCTTATATCATTTTTTGTAAAAACCTCTCATAAGCTACTTTTTTCTCTTTTATCAAACCTTTTACTTCATCATTCCACCAATCACTCCTCTTTCCTCCTGCACCCACCCTCCTGTAGCCACAAACTTCTGCCCCACATTCTAATACTGAATTTTTAAAACTATCACAACCCTCTTCAACCCCCCACTACCCATACTTGCACTAGCCCACCTTTCTGCCAATAGTTGCTTATATCTCACCCTAATTTCCTCCTTCCTTAGTTCATACAGTTTCACCTCTCTCTTACTTGCTGTTGCCATTTTCCTTTTGTCCCATCTACCTTTTTCTCTAACTGTAGCTACAACTAAATAATGATCTGATATATCCGTTGCCCTCTATAAACATGTACATCCTGAAGCCTACCCATCAACCTTTTATCCACCAATACATAATCTAACAAACTACTTTCATTACGTGCTATATCATGTCCTTTATACTTATTTATCCTCTTTTTCATAAAATATGTATTACTTATTACCAAACCTCTTTCTACACACAGTTCAATTAAAGGCTCCCTTTTTCATTTACCCCTGGCACCCCAAATTTACCTACTAGTCCCTCCACAACATTTAAACCCACTTTAGCATTGGGATCCCCAACCACAAGTACTCTCTCACTTGGTTCAAAACTCTCCATGCACTCACTCAACATTTCCCAAAATCTCTCTCTCCTCTACACTTCTTTTCTCAAGGTGCATAAACACTTACTATAACCCACTTTCACAAGCAACCCTTATTTTACTCCACTTTATATTTCCTCTTTCCTGCCATAACTTATCCTTCAACATTATTGCTACTCCTTCCTTAGCTCTAACTCAATTAGAAATCCCTGACCTAATCCCATTTATTTCTCCCAACTGAAACTCTCCTACCCCCTTCAGCTTTGTTTTACTTAAAGCCAGGACGTCCAGCTTCTTTTCATTCATAACATCCACAATCATCTCTTTCTTATCATTCGCATAACATCCACGCACATTCAAACATCCCACTGTGACGGTTTTGTTCTTTTTTGTTTTTAGTAAGCTATACGGGAAAAGGGGTTACTAGTACATTGCTCCCAGTATTTTAGTTGACTTTTAGAACACGAATGGCTTACGGAGGAAAGATTCTTCTTCCACTTCCCCATGGATATGAAAGAAAAAGCAATAAGAACAAGAACTATTAAGATAAAATCAAAGAAAACTCAGATGAGTGTGTATACATAAACGTGTACATGTATGTGCAGTGTGACCTAAGTATAAGTAGAAGTAGCAAGATGTATTTGAAATCTTGCATGTCTATGAGACAGAAAAAAGACCCCAGCAATCCTACCATCATGCAAAACAATTACAGGCTTCTGTTTTACACTCACTTGGTAGGACGGTAGTACCTCCCTGAGTGGTTGCTGTCCAACATACTACATAAAAATATACAGTGGACCCTCGGTTTTCGTGCACCTTCAAACTCGAACAATTATGTAAATGTATTTTTGTAAGTGCTTTTGTAGGTGTACTTTTGGGGGTCTGAAACTACTAATCTAATTTACATGTGTCCTTATGGGAACAAATTAGTTCGGTACTGGCACTCAAACAGCATTCTGGAAAGAATTTTCAACGAAAACCGAGGGTACACTGTAAGTGGTAACGCTTCAGGTTCGACCCTATGAACTCCGACAAAAGACGCAAGCGTGTATGTGTACCCGGCAATATACTGGTGAGCCATAGAGTGCCGCAGTTCTTGTGTCATCCTGCGTGCCACCGCCAGTCTGTGAAAATGCGAGGCAGGTTTAAACTCCGGCTGAGTCGGGACTACTGTTGCTGCTTGCTCAGTGCCCGCTAATGGCCCCTATTTCGGTCCTGTGCGTACCTATATCTGCAGCAGGTCTCCAAGGTAAGGAGC